>CP139504.1:81665886-81783070 GCA_021014915.2 Artemisia tridentata subsp. tridentata
TTCAAAACCAGCAGTATTGGTTAATACTGCTAGACAAGTTAATACTGCTCATACCAAAACAATAGTGAATGCTGCTAAATCAATGTCACATTTTTCAAAAACAGCACATTCAACTGTTAAAAGGCCCATTCAAAAGAATACAGTAGTTAATACTGCTAAGCCAAAAGCAGTAATTAATACTGTTAAGGGAAATCATTTTTATGCTGTTAAGGCCTAAGCTTGTTGGGTTTGGAAACCAAAGATTAAAGTTTTAGACCATGTTTCCAAACATGACAGTGCATCAATCACCTTAAAGAAGTTTGATTATATTGATGCACAAGGTAGATTCAGGGTCCCCAAAAGAAACTGATTTTCTTACCTTATGTGCAGGGCAATCCACAGGTGGATTTACAGGATCAAGGTGTGATTGATAGTGGATGCTCAAGGCACATGACAGGGAACATGTCCTATCTTACAGACTATGAATAAATTGATGGAGGATATGTTGCTTTTGGGAGTAACCCCAAAGGAGGGAAAATCACAGGAAAAGGTACAATTAGAACTGGTAAACTAGATTTTGAGAATGTGTATTTTGTGAGAGAGTTAAAGTTTAATCTCTTTAGTGTCTCACAAATGTGTGACAAAAAGAATAGTATTCTCTTTAATGAAACTGAATGTATAGTCTTATCTCCAGAATTTAAGTTAATTAATGAAAGTCAAGTTTTGCTTAAAGTTCCTAGAAAGGATAATATATACAGTGTTAATTTAGAGAACATAGTTTCCAAAGGAGGTTTAACTTGTCTCTTTGCAAAAGCCACATCTGATGAATCTAAACTTTGGCATAGAAGGCTAGGTCACTTGAATTTTAAAACTATGAACAAACTGGTTAAGGGAAATTTTGTAAGAGGTTTACCTTCAAAACTTTTTGAAAATGATCCAACTTGTGTTGCTTGTCAGAAGGGAAAGCAGCATAGAGCCTCTTGTAAGTCTAAAACTGAGAACTCAATCAGTCAACCCTTACATATGTTGCATATGGATTTGTTTGGCCCAACATTTGTAAAAAGCTTAATGAAGAAAATGTATTGCCTAGTTGTCACATATGATTTCAGTAGGTTTACTTGGGTTTTCTTTCTAGCTACTAAGGATGAGACTTGTGGCATTCTTAAGTCTTTTATAACTAGGATAGAAAATCTAGTAGATCGTAAGGTTAAAGTGATAAGATGTGACAATGGAACTGAGTTCAAGAATAGAGAGATGAATCAATTTTGTGAGATGAAGGGTATTTTGATACAATATAGTGTAGCTAGAACTCCTTAACAAAATGGTGTAGCTGAGAGGAGAAATAGGACACTATTTGAGGATGCTAGGACTATGCTAGCTGATTCTAAGTTGCCAACTACTTTTTGGGGTGAAGCAGTTAGTACTGCTTGCTATGTGCAAAATAGAGTGTTAGTTGTTAAGCCTCATAACAAGACCCCATATGAACTTTTTCATGGTAGAACACCAAATTTAAGTTTTATGAGACCATTTGGGTGTCCTGTTACTATTCTCAATACCATAGATCACTTAGGCAAATTTAATGGTAAGGCCGATGAAGGTTTCTTTGTTGGATACTCTCTGAATAGTAAAGCTTTTAGAGTATTCAATAGTAGAACAAGGATAGTGGAAGAGAACTTGCATATTAGGTTTAGTGAGAGTACACCTAATGTTGTATGTAGTGGACCAGATTGGCTATTTGATATTGATGCACTAACAAGAACAATGAATTATGAGCCAGTTGCTGCAGGTACACAATCTAATGGTTTTGCAGGTACAAAAGCTAATGATGATGCAGATCAAGCTAGAAAGGAGACAGAACCTGCAAAAGATTACATTCTGCTACCATTATGGACTGCTGATCCACCATTCTCAACCCAAGATTCAAAGAGTTCTCAAAATGATGAAGTCAAGTCTTCAAGTGAGAATGAAGATTCAAGTGATGAGAAAAGAAGGATGATGAAGATCCAAGAACAGAAAGTAAATGTGATGATCAAAAGAAGGATGTTAATGTTAAAAGCACTAACAGTGTTAATACTGTTAGTTCAATTGTTAATGCTGCTGGCACAGAAGATAATACTTTTGATGATAAAGACAGCAGTGAATTTCTACATGATCCACAAATGCCCGTTTTAGAAGAAATATGGGGTGACAGTGATGAAGATGATGCTGGTAAAGAGGCTGAAATAAGCAATTTGGAAGGAACAATTCAAGTCAGTCCTATTCCAACTGCAAGAATGTTAGGAATATGAATATTCACATGAAAGACTCGGTCACCCCGAATATGGATTAGCATTAAGTATCTCGTAGGATTAATCATATTAGGTTAGACTTCGTAACACCATGGAGTCGGGTCGGGTCTTTACCCACTATGCTCACTCCATAGCCCATGTGGGGCGTTTGTGTATATGCACTATAAATACCCCTTCCCACACAAGGGAAGGGTTGGAACTTCTCATTATTTCAAGCTAATCTCACTTGCTCTTTCTCTCACTAAGTTCCCATCTCATCTCACTCTCTCTCTAAATATACACGGCCGAATCTCTATATTTCTTGTGTGTTATGATTGTGAACATGTTACAATTGGTATCAGAGCCAGGTTAGGTTCGAGTGATTGCATATTCACGAATTTGTGGTGTGTTTTGGCGTTTGTCTTGTTTTTGTGGTTCGACTAGAATAGAAAGAAAACACCATGGTTTAATCGTTGTTTGTGATTAAAATTGTTAATAATTTATACTCTTAGGTGTTCTACAATATCTAGTAGCGTTTAGTGGTGATACACGGCTTATTTTGTAGTTTTGTTGGAAGATTTAAGTGAGTTTCCTCACTGCGGTTTGACCCTCGGTGTGAATTTCGTGATTGCGGTTTGTGATATTTAAAGTCGTTTTGTGTTGCGGTTTGATCTGGTTTCGGGTTGCGGTTTGGTTTTTAGCTAAAACGGGAAAAAGACAAAACGCAGTTGAAAGCGACTTTTTGTCCTTTGCGGTTTGTCTAATAGTGCTGCAATTTGACTTCTTGCGGTTTGAGTTGCTGCGGTTTGCTTTGCTGCGGTTTGTGGTCTCTGCGGTTTACTTCAAGTTGCGGTTTGTATTCTCAGCGGTTTGACCAAGTTTTGCGTTTTGAAGCCTTGCGGTTTGCTTTGCTGCGGTTTGTAGATTCTGCATTTTGGTTCTCTGCGTTTTGAGGTCCTGCGTTTTGTGTACTGCGTTTTGGTGTTCTGCGTTTTGGGACTTCTGCGTTTTGGGTTACTGAGTTTTGTCATTTCATGATTGTGGTTTGATTCAAGATTTGGCTGCGTTTTGACCAAACTTTGTTCCATTGAGTTTTGGTCTTAAACTTTCATCATAACACATTCAAGTAATCAAATCACGGTTTATTCTTGATTTTTGTAAAATCCCGCGAAAGAATCTATTTCTCGGTTTAAATCATAGAATTGTAAAATCCCGTGCAAGTTTACATCATGGCAAGTACTTCTTCTGATGACATTCAAGCTGCCGGGTCCGATACCCGCCCTCCTATGCTTGATAGGACGGATGGAACTGTCACTTTTGGAATCGACAGGCCACGTACTTACAACGATCTTAATGAGGAGGAAAAGAAGCGTTATGATGCAGACATTAGAGCTTCCAACATTGTGATTCAAGGACTTCCCAAAGACGTTTACAAGCTTATCAACTTCAACACTGAAGCCAAAGCTGTTTGGGACAATGTCAAAATGCTTCTGGCTGGATCTGAACTGACCAAAGAAGATCGTGAATCTCAGTTGTATGATGAGTTTGAGCACTTCAAGATGAATCCGGGTGAAAACATCACTGACTATTATGTGAGATTTCACAAGCTTGTGAATGACATGAGGATCATCAGGATGACAATGCCAAATATCCAGCTCAATTCTAAGTTTGTGAACAACATGTCACCCGATGGGATAGATTTGTTACAGCCGTGAAGCTCAACAAAGGATTGAGATAGACCAATTATGAACAGCTGTATGCTTACTTACAACAAAATGAAAAGCATGCTGTCTATGATCGTCAACTGAGGGAAAAACTCAATCCAACAACATCTAATGATCCACTTGCATTTGTCTCAAATGTTCAGCCGTTCAATCAATCCTCACTTGATCAAGTGTATCACCATCCTTCTTCATCACATAATTAGACATCATTTGTCCAATCATCTTTGCACCCACCATCTGCTATGAACAACCAACTGGACTCAGGATACTCTCATACTGACAAGATGATTGATAATCTCTCCAACCAAGTTTCTTTACTAGTCCAACAGTTCAGAGCATCACTCCCTCAAACCAACAACCAACTTCGAACTTCATCAAATCCACGTAATCAAGCAATAGTGGAAGATGGAAGGGTTGTGGTTCAGAATGTTCAGGGAAGGCAGAATGTAAATCAAAGGAACGTTGCTCGGGGTAATCTACTGAATAGAGTTGGGAATGCTAATCAGGGACAGGGAAGGCGAACCAAGTGTTACAACTGTGGTGGACTAGGACACATAGCAAGGAACTGCACTCAACCAAAGCGTCCACAGAACTCTGACTACTTCAAAGATAAGATGATGTTGATGCAAGCTCAAAGAGAATGGAGCAGCTTTAGACGAAGAAGAGCTATTGTTTCTTGCTGGTGATGAGGGGAACACGTTTGATGCTGATGTGGATGATCAACGAGTTCAGGACTTGGCACTAAATGATCCCAACATCTTCCAAGCTGATGACTGCGATGCTTTTGACTCAGACGTTGATGATGAACCCACTGCTCAAACCATCTTCATGGCTAATCTTTCTTCTACAGTTTCATCACTACAACAAGCTGGTCCTTCCAATCCATCTATCATATCTGAGGTACTAAAGCTTTATGACACGTATAACATGGTAGATGAATAGAAGATTCCCAAAAAAGTACAACAGACAGATGTTGTTGAATCAGATACTGTTGATATGGGAAATAGTAATGTTATCCCATATGAACAATATGTGAATCACAACGACGTGTCTGTTGTACCAAGTAGTGCATCTTCTGTTGTTGATAATACTTGTGAGTTGCATGAGAACACCGTGTTTATCCCTGATGACACCTTGACCACTTGACTTAACATCTATAAAGATCAGGTGGCCATATATGAACAACGTGCAAAATTTGAGCTAACTGAACGTGAGCAGAAAATGGATAGTCAAATGCGTACATTCATAACAGAACGTAATTTAAGGGAAGAAACATTGAAAAAGGAGTTATATTCTTTACGAAAACAACTTGATCAAACTGTTAAACAAAAATAGGAGATCCAAGAAAGTGTAATTACACTAAAAAATGATTTCAAAGAAAAAGAAACAAAACTCTTAAATGATTTTTCCAGACTTAAAACGTTAAAGAATAAGATTGAAAACAAGTTGTACGCACAAGACCAGACCAGACAAACTGCTCAAATGATTCAAAAGCATAAAAAGTTGTGTGATGAACATAGTGAAAGGAATGTAGGTGAACCTAAATCAGCTTTCCTTAGGAGTGCTAAAGTAGCCCAACCTTCCTTATATGATGGAAATGTACTGCTTAAGCCTGGTCATGCCCCTCCTGATGTGTCATCATTTGAAGAGACTAATGAGATAGAAGTAATAAATAGAGAAAAATTGGCTGAAAAAATTAAGGATCCCAAATGCATAGTAAATCGAGTCATAATTAAACCCCATAATTACTATGAGGAGAACCGATTGACTGTTTTTACACCTCAAACTAAGTTAACGCCAGAACAAATATTTTGGTCTTTAGACGTTGAAAAGAGAAAGGCCGAAGAACTTAAAGCCAAGACTCCACCCTTTAGAAAGATAGCTGCAGCAACGGTGTACCCACCCAATACACCCATGCACTTAGTTCCTCTAACTCTTCCCACAGAATGTAAAACTCTAATTAGCATATATGTTCTTTGTCAACTATTTGCTAATTTTGATAAAACATGTAAGAAGAGAATTACGCCAACGGGAATTACTGAAGGGGAAAGGGGTTTTGAACTAACAAAACAGTGTTACTTAACTGAGGTTATTCCATTTTTTAAACTACTCAAACAACATTTTGAGGGCATGCAAAAAACCCTTGAAACTGAAGTAAAAGAAATGAAAGAAGTGTTTAAAGAAATGGAAAACATGGGAAAACAAAATGCTATAGATCTTAAATGCTGTGAGATTGAAAGAAAGAATGTTCTCATCACCAATGAGAACTTGATTGCTAGATGTATTGCACAGGATGTATTTTATACTGATACTGATTCTGCATTAACTACTTGTCAATTTCATGAGTTGTATATGGCACTGAATGTTACCCAGAATTGTGTTGTTGAGCTTGAGGGGGAGAATTTAAAATTGCATGAGAAAATCCAAAATGATGACCATGATAACATGGTTAGGCATTTTTCAAAACTATAGGTTGATAATCTTAATTTGCAATTAAAATATCAACATTTAGAAGAAAGAATTAAAATTTCAAATGCCAAGACATCTTTGGATGCTCCTGAATTTGATGCATATTTTGAATTAAGCAAACGTGATGAAAAGATTCAAGCTCACACTAACACAATTCGAAAATTGAGGGCCCAAATTGCACAATTAAAATCAAATAACAGTGATGTGATTGGCACCCATAAACCATCGTCTTCAGATTCTCAGAATTTTCACTATCAAGACACCATCAATAAACTACAACATGAAAATGAGTGTTTTCAAGCTGAAAATTCAAAAAACAAACAACATTACAAAGAGTTATATGACTCGATTAAAGTCACACGTAACAATTACAATGAAAAGATAACTTCTTTGCTAAACGAGATTGAGAATCTAAAGACTCAGGTGAAAAGGAAAATGCCAATCATCACTAGTGATAATGTTGTTCCAAAGGTTTCTGCTTGTAGAAAATATGCAATTGATGCTGTGACTATTCCGCTTCCTCTTAGAAACAATAGGTCAACTCATCATGTGTATCTCACTCATCTTAAGGATAGTCTTGACATTCTTCGTGAGACCGTAGAAGAGGATAGGATAGATAAACCACTTGATAGTGCAGTTGTAGATGCCTGCTTCCTCACTAAACGATCTCAGGAACTCTTAGAATACGTCATTGGCACATGTCCTAAGATTGATAACAAGCAAGATAGGTTTATTGCATCATCCTCAATGACTAAGAACAAGCATGTAACCTTTGATGTACCACTGAAAACATCTGAACCCAGCACATCAAAACCGAAAAAAACAAATGGCAGTGAAACAAACTAATGTTCCCATCATTGCTTCTACAAGAGTAAACAGTGACACTAAAGCTAGCAGGTCAAAGCCTAGTCGTCATACAAAGAAAGAAAGGACTGCACCAGCTAAGAGTGCTCATGAGAAGAAAGTAGAAGTCCACCTTAGGAACAATAAGTTTGGTTTGAACAAAAAGAATCGTGTTGATTCTAGTATTAGCTTTAAGCGTACTGTAATTAATTCGAATTCTAATGCTGTCTGTAAAACATGTAACGGATGCTTAATTTCTGGTAATCATGATGATTGTGTTGTGTCATTCTTGATGTCTCCTAAACGATTCACAGTTAAGAATGTTAGGAAACCTGTACTGAGTAAGCAGATTTGGAAAGCAACAGAAAATCTGTTTGATAATGTTAGTTATCAATGGAAGCCCACTGGAAGAAAATTCACTTTAGGAAATAAGTGCCCCTTAACTAGAATGACTAATCATAAAGTAGTGATTGTTAAGGAATGGAAGCCAACTGGTAGAATTTTCCCATTAGAGAAACAATGCCCTGTAACTAGGTCCATTGCATCTACTAGTGAAGCTTCCACTGTGAATACCATGGCATCTATGATTCCTGTAGTTCCAGAATTTGTTTGTGCTAACCAAACGGACCCCAGTTACACGTAGGGATCCTTTTTCAGTTATCCATCGTTGTCTGTTTTCAAATATAGGTCGTACAAATCGTCCTTTGGTATTTGGACTCAAGCTGCTCAAAACATATGACCGGGGATCATTCACGGCTCAAGACTTTCATGAATAAGTTTATCGGGACAGTTAGATTCGGGAACGACCATTTTGGGGCAATTATGGGTTATGGAGATTACGTTTTTGGTGACAGTGTAGTTTCCAGGGTATACTACGTGGAAGGACTTGGGCACAATTTGTTCTCTGTTGGTCAATTTTGTGATTCAGATCTTGAAGTTGCTTTCAGAAAACACACATGTTTCGTCAGAGAATTGGATGGTATTGATCTCCTTAAAGGCAGTCGTGGCACTAATCTATACACCATCTCTATTGAATACATGATGCGGTCCTCTCCCATTTGCTTGCTGTCAAAGGCCTCAAAGAACAAATCATGGCTTTGGCACCGTCGTTTAAATCACTTAAACTTCGGCACCATAAATGAACTTACTCGCAAGGATCTTGTACGAGGTATGCCCAGATTGAAGTTTGAAAAGGATCATCTTTGTTCTGCGTGTCAACTGGGCAAAAGCAAGAAGCATACTCACAAACCCAAAACTGTCAACACCATCATGGAAGTTCTTCACACCCTTCACATGGATCTGTGCGGACCAATGAGAGTGCAGAGTATAAATGGGAAGAGATATATTCTTGTGGTGGTCGACGACTACTCTCGGTTTACATGGGTGAAGTTTTTGAGAACCAAGGACGAGACTCCAGAGGTTATCATCAAACTTATCAAACAACTACAAGTGAGACTCAACAAAACTGTCAGAATCATCCATACGGGCAATGGAACTGAGTTTGTTAACAAACAACTCATTCAATTTTATGAAAGTAATGACATAACTCACCAGAAAAGTGTTCCACATACTCCACAGCAGAACGGCGTTGTTGAAAGACGAAATCGTACTCTTGTGGAAGCTGCACGAACCATGCTGATATTTTCCAAGGCACCGATGTTTCTTTGGGCAGAAGCAATTGCCACAGCGTGTTACACCCAAAACCGATCCTTGATACATACTCTTCACAACAAAACTCCTTATGAGCTGATACATGGCAAGAAACCAAATCTTTCCTTTCTACGAGTGTTCGGTGCTCTATGCTACCCAACAAACGACAGTCAGGATCTGGGAAAACTAAAGGCTAAAGCAGACATAGGATTCTTCGTTGGATATGCACCAGATTGTAAGGGATACTGAATCTACAACAAACGAACCTGACAAATCATGGAAACTATTCACGTGACATTCGATGAGTTGACTGAGCAAACGGCTCCTGGACACACAAGTTCTGGACCCGCACATAATCTTTTGTCTCCTGGACCAATTAGTTCAGGTCTTGTACATCATCCCACTCCTGCAGTTCCTTATGTACCCCCTACGAGTGATGAGTTGAAGAATTTGTTTGATCCGATGTTTGATGAATACTTTGAGCCATCAACTGTTGATACTACAATAGAAGCTTCACCTGTACCTCCAGTTGCTGATGGTCCAATTCCACACAACTCAGATGGTCCATCTATATCTGTCTCAATTAGTCAAGAAGCACCATCTGCTAGTCACTCACCATCATCATCGAATATTCAATCTCCTTCGATACAGCAAGGTTCTGTAGTTGACCATTCTTTTAAAGTAAATCCTTTTGCTCTTGTTGATGATGCTCTATTCGAGAATATATTTGCTCCTGAATCTTCTACTGAGACGTCTTCTTCAAGGATCCTAACATGGCAACATCAGTTCCCAACCCTCAACCACATGAACATCTCAGGAAATGGACCAATGATCATCCGATTGACAACATCATTGGAAATCCTTCTCGTCCGGTATCTACACGCAAGCAACTTGCCACCGATGCATTGTGGTGCTTCTTTAATTCTATACTATCCAAAGTTGAACCCAAAGATTTCAAAGATGCGTTGTCTAAAGACTGCTGGTTTACTGCAATGCAAGAAGAAATTCATGAGTTTGATCGACTTGAAGTATGGGAATTAGTGCCTCCTCTAGATAGTGCAATGATTATCGCTCTTAAGTGGATCTTCAAAGTAAAACTTGATGAGCATGTCGACGTTCTGAAAAATAAGGCACGGCTTGTTGCAAAGGGATACCGTCAAGAAGAGGGCATAGACTTTGAAGAATCATTCGCACCTTTTGCTCGAATTGAAGCCATAAGAATCTTTCTCGCTAATGTTGCTAGTCAGAATATGATAGTCTACCAAATGGATGTTAAGACAACATTTTTGAATGGAGATTTGAAAGAGGTGGTCTACATCAGTCAACCAGAAGGATTTTTGGATCCTGAACGCCCCAATCACGTCTATCATTTAAAGAAGGCTCTCTATGGCCTAAAGCAGGCACCTAGGGCATGGTATGACACTTTTTCTAAGTTCCTTATGGCAAACAAATTCTCCAAAGTTGTTGTTGATCCTACGCTATTCACTAGGAAAATGGATAAACATCTACTTCACGTTCAGATCTACGTAGATGACATTATCTTTGCCTCCTCTGATCCTATGGAATGTGATCGTTTCTCTAACGAGATGAGTTCCAAGTTTCAAATGTCAATGATGGGACAAATGTCGTTCTTCTTGGGTCTACAAATTTCTCAAAGTCCCGGAGGCATATTCATTAATTAATCCATGTATGCAAATGAAATATTGAAGAAATTTGGATTTGATTCAAGTGATCCTGTTGACACTCCTATGGTTGAGAGATCAAAGTTGGATGAAGACCTCTCTGGGATCCCTGTTGATCAAACCAAGTTTCGAAGCATGATTGGATCCCTAATGTATCTCACCGCTAGTAGGCCAGATCTCTTGTTCGCAGTATGCATGTGCGCTCGGTACCAGTCTAATCCCACCAAAAAGCATCTGGAAGTGATAAAGCGGGTCTTTCGATACCTTCAAGGGACTATTCACATAGGTCTCTGGTATCCCAAGGACACTTCCATGGCACTCACGGCTTATGCAGATGCAGACCATGCGGGGTCTCAAGATACTCGCCGAAGTACGTCAGGAAGTGCTCAGTTTCTGGGAGAAAAGTTAGTAAGCTGGTCATCTAAAAGGCAAATGAGTACATCTATATCTTCCACAGAGGCTGAATACATTGCCATGTCTGCGTGCTGTGCTCAAATCCTATGGATGAGATCTCAACTATCGGACTATGGCTTTGCGTACAACAAGATCCCTCTGTATTGTGATAACAAAAGTGCTATAGCTCTTTGCTGCAACAATGTCCAACACTCTCGATCAAAGCACATCGACATCCGGCATCACTTTATAAGGGAACAGGTTGAGAAAGGGGTTGTTGAACTTTACTTCGTGAGGACTGAGTTTCAGTTGGCTGATATCTTCACTAAGGCACTCCCGAGAGAACGGTTCCAATTTATTCTCCCGCGACTTAGCATGAAGAGTTTGACGCCAGAAACCCTCAAGCGTCTTCAGGAAGAGAATGAGGAGTAATGGATTTGCTTCATATATCCTTGTATATATTTTAAACCAAAAAGAAAATAGAAAAATATAAAACCTATAAAAACCATAAAAATCTGAAAATCACAAAAATACCAAAAATAGTTCCTCTAGGCTTGTCTTCTGTTTATCGATAACATTTACGGTCCTAAAAATGTCATTCAATAATGACACGGGTCTTTAAATGAAGCTCGAGCAGAAGTTAAATTAAATGGTTAAAACATGTCTCGTCGGCTTGCAGTTACTTCAGACTGTAACCCGTTCTTCATTATGGGGAAAGCACGTCGCCAAAAAGACGGCTGTTCCTCCCACTGGGTGAAGTTCACCCGGGCATGGATTACTTTATATCCATGTTTCTTCGATTTGATGTACGTTTCAGTGCATCATTTCTCGTATAAGAAGAGAAGTCTTTTTTACATCACAGATACTTTTCCATCTATGATTCTTCAGGAAAGTATTTGTGCTAAACTTGGTGGTACCATGATTTTTGAATATCAATCAGAATTGAACTTTTCATAAAAATCTATCACTCAATCAATGACTACAGCTCTTTAAATAGAAAACGGGTCATCGATTGAGGGGGAGAGTGATTTCAAAAAATTTATATCATCAAAACAAGTCACTTTGTACATAACAAGTCACGTTATATCATCGGAAAGGACTTGACCAGGCCGGGTAATAATTTCAAGCTAGTCTAACTAGTGATGTAAGCGTGTCTCGAATCGGTCATGTTCACTGAAAGTGGATCAATTCAAAAAGTGCAAGCTCTACCCAACATGTGCAAATTTATAATAAAAACATCTGAGCACATGTTAAGGGGGAGCATTTGAAAAGTTCAAAACTCTCAAAGTGTTAGCAAAATGTGTTTCTTAATTATAAACACTTTGAGAGATTTTTCAAATAAATGGTTTACGGCAACATAGGATAGTCATGGTGTTATAAGATGGCTAAGGTTAGGAAAACCGTCCTATGATCCACCAGAGCCGGAGGGATCTAACCAAGGACAATACCGAATAGTTAGTATTAGAAAGTCCTTAGATATGATTATGAAAAAAGGAGTAATATGAGAAAGGAGAAAGAAGGGGTTGAAGAATTAAAAATAAATGTAATGAGAAAGGGTGAAAAGAAATAGCCCTCCAATTATTCAACCTTAGGACAGAAACCGGGTTCAATTCATATGCTACTGCTGGTTACTAAGGTAGCACCAGTATTGAAGACAAGACGTCATGGACCCAGTGATGCACTGCACTAAACCTTCTAGCCACTCAAGTTCTCTTAAAAGAACTTGTTTCATTCTCATGGGGAACCCTGCATAATCTATCGACCGCTCATTACGAGTCATCTTGATATTGAAACAGGAGACACCGCTACAGTCTCCGACTACCAAAAATGCACTTATTGAGTCTAGAGCCACGAGATGCATCATAAGATCTCATAGGAACACATGTTACTTCTACACTGGTTGTTCAACGTTAAGGACACCAGTTGTAAACTTAAAGAGTCCTACGCAGATCCTAGCAATCTGCCAGAACATTTATGAGGGAATTTACAAATGTAATTCTCAGTGATTGAATGGAAATTCCTGCCAGGGTTAACATCAAACAGCCCTGAAAGCAGGTCACTTCGGTAATTCCTTGTGGATTACGCTTAGTGGTCGCGGCGGTTTCAAACGGTCTACAGTCGTGGAGTGAACTCCAGCGACTCACCTAATCGTTGATGTACTTCGGTAGATCTTGTAAGCCCTCTCGGGGGTATCCGATTTAGGAATGGCCTTGGCAAGGATTAGAGAAAGTTTTCACACTATGCTGTTAACAATCTCGAAGTCCGAACCTGTAAGTACCGGATGTTTTATTGTTAACTGTTTGCTTGCAGGAATCCCTGGCAGTTGCAGCTGATTGCTGAAAAGATGCCGATTCATCACCCCATGCTCACACTTCACAATCTTAATCAAAAAATCATGATCCAGAAAAGTGTGAGCATGTCGGTCCAAAGATCACAACATCACATGGAGACGATACTGCAAAAAGATGACTTGGAGACGTACGTTGGATGATGACCTCAAAGAATCCTCAAAGATCATCCAAGATAAAAGAACAGTCATCAAAAGTTCACTGCTGAAAGTACAAAGATTAAAGACTTAGAAGAATCAAAGACTACGAGCTAGGAACACTAATCTATGTAATAGAATGCTAGAATTCAAAGTGTAATTTCCGGGGTGACCTCCCTTAGGGGGAGATTGTTAGGAATATGAATATTCACATGAAAGACTATGTTAATACAAATATCGTTCTAAAAATGTTATTTATATTTTAAGATCTTTACTTAGTTTTGTTAATGATAATTACAAAGTATATCTTTAAGCAAATTATAAATACTAGCTAAAGTCTCTTTAGAACACATTTTACATTTCATAAGTTTACTTGGAAATACATTTCATACATCTACATGTTTATTTCCTTAAAAGGAAACTTTATTTCTAAAATGATACAATGACATCATGGCATGCATCATACATGTAATCTTGGTAAGATCTTGTAATATCTTGGATAGATCTTCAAGTAAGATAGTTGACATTGGAAGATCTTGATATGACAACACAAAGATATGGAGAGATTGGAGAGATTTGGAAAATCTCTTTGATGTCTTACCTCTGGCATACACACGGATCCTTTCGACATAAAGGACGGATCCCTTTTAAGGGATCCGCCGGATCCGCCGAGTGTTTATCAGCTTGCCTATAAATAGCAAGCTGATCACTTGGCCTTCTCATCACTCATATAGCTTAAGTACATACTCATTCATATTACTAAAATCGTTCATTCATATCATTTGATCTATCTTTTGTAGCAAATAAGATTAAGCATCAAGGTTCAACACAGACGTGTAAACCTTTAGTATAGTTACTGTGTGATCTTTGTGTAATTCAAACATCATTATTTGTATCATTTATCTCAGTGAGTGTGGTTAGTGTTTTAGTCCTCAAAACACAAAGAGTGTAGGGAGTGGCTGTACCCTTGTGAAAGAACTCGACATCTAGCTTAGTGTCGGTAATTGTATAGGCGACATTGGGTTGGTTCTGCCCTGAAGTAGAACTCGGTGTTTAGCTTAGTACCGAAAAAGGAAGTAAGCAACGTGTAAAGGTTTTCTCCACCTAGAAGAGAGTTTGTTTCTTAGTGAAGGATAACTCTCGAGTTAGAGGCTCGAGGAGTGGAGTAGGGCAAGGAAGAGAGTCCTTGTAGCCGAACCACTATAAACATCCGTGTTGTGTGGTTTGATCTTTCCTCTCTTTACTTTTCATATATATTGTGAATACTTGTTTGTGCTTGTTTCCTTTGAATTAACATAGAGTAACAAAGCGAATTAATATTAATCGGTAAAACTATTCACCCCCCCCCCTTCTAGTTTTCCACAATTGGCATCAAGAGCTACGTTACTTAAGACTTTTAAAATATATTGTATTTTAAAACTTAAAACGATCCATGGATTTTGAAAACTTTAAAGAAGGGCAATCTATGCAAAGACCACCTCTATTTGAACCAAATTGCTTTATATATTGGAAGAATCGCTTTGAGACATATGTAAAGTCAAAGGACATAGATCTGTGGTATATAATTGTTGAGGGTGATTACAAGCCCATTAGTAATGATATTTCGGGTGGTCGGGATGTAGGAGCTTCTCTTACTCGTCACAGTGATGAGCAAAAGAAGTTGATTGCCAAAAACAATGAAGCCAAAATGATGCTTTACAATGCCTTACCTAAGAAAGAATATGAAAGAGTTTTTATGTGTAAAACGGCTAAAGATATTTGGCAATCTCTTATTATCACTCATCAAGGGAACTCACAAGTCAAAGAAAACAAAATTGATCTTCTTGTTCAACAATATGAACAATTTGTTATCTCTGAAGATGAGACCATTGATGGTGCTTTTGCTAAGTTTAATACTATTATTACATCTCTTAAAGCACTTGACGAATCTTTTTCTAGTAAGAACTTTGTCAGGAAATTTCTTAGAGCACTTCATCCTAAGTGGAGAGCAAAGGTGACGGCTATTGAAGAATCCAAGGATCTCTCGAGCATGACACTAGATGAGCTCATAGGAAATCTCAAAGTTCACGAAATGGTGATGGAAAAGGACTCAGAAATAGTTAAAGGGAAGAAGGAGAAAATAAAGTCCATTGCCTTGAAAGCTAGAGTTGAGTCAAGTGATGATGAAGAGTCTTGTTCAAGTAGCGAAGAAGAAGAATATGCCATGGCCATAAGAGATTTTAAGAAGTTCTTTAGGAGACGAGGAAAGTTCGTAAAACCACCTCGTGAAGAAAAGAAATCTTTACAAAAAGACCGTGATGATAGAAAGGGCAAGTTAGATAGGAAGTGCTATAGATGTGGAGATTCTGGTCACTTTATAGGTGAATGTCCAAAGCCTCCAAAGAACAAATCTCAAAAAGCATTCGTTAGTGGAGCTTGGAGTGATAGTGAAGGAGATGATGATGAGCCTAAGAACAACGAGATTGCCCTTATGGCTCATGACACAGAAGAGGTACTTTCTGACTCATACTCCTCTATAGATGATGAAACCTTAGAAATAGAATATAACAAGCTGTGTGATATCACATTAAAAATCATCAACAAAAACAAATTCTTGAAAACTAAAACAACACTTTTAGAAAAAGAAGTGTATTGGCTAAAAGAAAAAGAGATACGAATGGAAAAAGGGAAAAATAGTAAAGATACATGTGTCTCTTGTCAAGAACTAAAATTAGAATTAGATGCACTAAAAACTTCACAGGAAGATCTCATTAAGCAAAACTCTAAGTTTAAAAGATTTGATAAAAACATAAGTTGTGCAGATGAGATAATGAAGATGCAAAAACTTCCTCATGATAAAACCGGATTAGGTTTTATGAAACTAGGAACCTTAAGTGACTTTAAGAAACAAACTGTGAATGAAAAAGAAACTGTTTCAACTAACTCAGAAGCTCACGGATCCGACGGATCCAAAATTTTGGATCCGCCAGTTGTACCCAAGGGATTCGCGGGTACAGAAGTTGAACAGAAAGTTTAGAAAACAGACCGTACTGAATTTGTTAAGGTCACTAGAAAACCCAGTACTAGTACAACTAATAACAAGCTAAAACCAGCTGTGTTTATAGGGAAAGGTCAAGCTAGGAATGAGTATAGAGTTAAAACAACACAACCGAGACCTCAAACTAGTTTTCCCAAACACCCATTTCCTAAGAGTAATGTTAATTCACAACATCATTATCTAAATAATTGGAACCAAAATATGCTTAGAAACTTTCAAGGCCCCAATTGCACGCCATGTAACTATTATCCTCCATTTGCTTACATGAACCATGATAATGTTATGTTTAACACAAACGGACCCATGAGATATTGGGGACCAAACGCTTGAGTCTTTATTGAACTTAGGTGTGCTTAAAAGTTGAACTTGAACCTGATGAGTGGATCAAAGATAGTGGGTGTTCAAGACACATGATGGGAAACAAAAGCCTTTTCTCCACTTACCAAGTGTACGACGGAGGTAATGTCACATTTGGTAGCAAGCTTAAAAGTAAAATCATCGGAAAAGGTACAATCTCTCATGACTCCCTCTCTATTGATGATGTTGCTCATGTTGATAATTTAGGTTTTAACTTACTTAGTATAAGTCAATTGTGCCGCAAAAAGTATAACGTCCTTTTCAGTGAAAATGGAAGTAAAATACTTAAAGATGGCATAACAGTAGGAAAAGGTGTCTTAAAGAATAACGTATATGTTATGAAATTAGATAAAACACCGAAAGACAAGCTTTGTCTTACTTCTCTGGACGAAAACTCAACCTTATGGCATCGACGCTTAGGTCACGCCAATATGAGGTTAATTCAATCCTTATCATCCAAAGAACTCGTTAGGAACTGATGAACTCAAATAAGTACATTTTATTATCATCATTTGTCCTATTTATTTGACTTGTTTTATTATATTATATATGAGAATTGATACGTTAATGTTTACTTTTGTAATTCTCAGGTAAAAACAAGTATTATGTGAAACTTGGCGATTTTGGACTAATTATGGAGCAAAACAAGCAAGATGTTAAGAGTCTACTGAAATGTACAAGATCAAGATCATTCTGCTCCAGATACGCCGCAACATACTTCTTACATACGGCATATCACTATCAAGATTTCACAAGTTACAATCCAAGACAGCAAAGGACATGCGCCGCATAGAGAAATGGAGTTACGCCGCATCTTAAGGCGGTGTACGAATATTCGTGAATATATTAATCTTGGACCCCACGCGAAGTTAAGTCAATGCGCCGCATCTATCAACTAGATGCGCCACATCTATCCCTCAGACAGAAACTATAAATACCCCAAGGCCAGACGAATTTTGAGAGACCTAGCTTAATTCAGAAGAGAGAGACAGAAACCCTAAAGCCGAATTCAGACGTATTAGCAGCACAAGACACACCCTAAACGAAGATACAAGAGCTGTAAGAAGGTCCTGCATGTATTCAATTCATTAAGTAGTTTTGCTTTATTGTATTAGTACACTTTAGTTCATCAGGATTGATGGGCTGAAGTCATGTGACTGCGGAATATCATGATCACCCCTTAAAATTGCTTTCCCATTAATTAAAGTTTATATGTTGATGTCTTTGGTAACTTTTATTAGTGCATTGATAACCTCTGTGTCTAGCTGAGCATTGCTTTGGTCGCCATGCCCCTTCTTCGCCTATTTATTCTATCGTTTCTAGGATAGTGGGATAGACATAAGTGATCATTTAGGGTTTACTCGCCGATAAGATTAGAGCCAACGAGAAAGGGTTAATTATATACACTTCATATAAAACTAGCAATAAAACAAGTGACAAGCTACTTAATTATCAGGACAGGTCTTCTTATTGTCTCAAGTATCTATCTGTGTACGTGTGTGCTAATCGCTGATTCGTGCTCATTAGTTTAGTTTACTATTTAATCATAACCAAACCGTGCCAGTCTCTCAGGCTGAACCCCCCTTGCGTTAGATTAGGTTGTATAGCTAACTTAGGATATTAAAATACATATTAGAATAACTAGATAATACGTTCCACTCTTAGTGATCGACATTCTACTTACCAGGGTACACTGCTCGTTAAAGTGTGTGTTTTATTGATAAGTCGGCTAAATATAAATTTAAAACTTGAGTAGGCATTAATACTGCTAAAACCACAACGACACATCACGCGCGCACCAAGTCTTTGGCGCCGCTGCCGTGGATATAAAAGAATTAGAGCAATAAACACCACATCAAGTTTTGGCGCCGTTGCCGGGGAGTGAATTGTTATTATCTGTTAATTTGATTAGTATTTTAATTAGGTTTTAATTTTTAGATTCTAACCACTAACCCTGTTATATATTAGATAAATTGCATTCATTGTATTATTTGCATATTTTCTGTTTTTGTGTGTTTTTATTTTCTTTAATTTTTGTTTCTTTTTGTTTGTTTTTATTTTTTGTTTTTTGTTTTTCTTTTTCTATTTTTCTGCATTCTGCTATCGTTGTACTGTGCTAATACAAACGATACAGCGCATCTGTTTTAACAGATACGGCGTATTGTCTATTTAAATTAAAAACAGTTTTCGAATTATTAAACAGATACGACGCATCGATTTCTATCGATACGGCGCATCTTCTGAATCAAAAATCTTGTATTTTGAAACGTAACGAAAATACGGCGCATTAGCTTTTGTTAATACGACGCATTTAATTTTAATAAATATAATCGATTTTTGATAAATTAAACCTGATACGGCGCATTCTAAAATTTATAAGCGGCGTATCTGCTTTCTGAATAAAAGTCTGATTAAATTTTAACGATTATAAGATACGGCGTATCCATCTTTCTGGATACGGCGCATCGTCTACAGATCTCAGCAACTTTTATTTTTCGTATTCCGTTTTCGTTGTTAATTTTCTTATATATTACTTTCTTGAACATACCCTACTGATGTTTTTTTGATGGTTTCAGGAAGTGCATGAGCAGGAGTTCAACTAAGAACTTGATTAAACCTTTCGAAGATCCTGAACGAGCCTTACATTCGCTTAAAAGGATTTTCTACACAAAAAGCTTTGAAATTTCAAGTTCGTTCGAGCTTGATTACTTTTCTGAAGAGAAAGAGGAAGAAGAAACAGAAACAATGACGGAAAACACTACTATGGAGGAATACATGAACAAAACCCGTGCTGATTACAGTTCAGGAGTTGCTAGACCAAAGTTTGATGAAAAGTCAAACTTTGAGTTGAAGGGTCAGTTTCTCAAGGAGCTAAGAGAAAATGCTTTCAGTGGAACAGAACATGAAGATGCTAATGAACATGTTGAAGAGGTCCTTGAGATTGCAGATTTGTTTACTACAGAAGGAGTCTCTGACGATCAACTTATGCTAAGAATCTTTCCAATTTCGCTTAAAGGAGTTGCTAATAAGTGGCTAAGGAATGAACCTGCTAGTTCAATCACAACGTGGGAAGATTTGAAGAGCAAATTCCTGAAAAGATATTGTCCACCTGCTAAAACTGCTAACAAGATGAAGGCTATCAATAGTTTCAAGCAAGAGCCTGATGAAACTCTTTATCAAGCTTGGGAACGATTTAAAGACTTATTGATGAAATGCCCTCAACATTATCTAAGTCCAATGCAAGAGATAATATTGTTCTATCAAGGATTGGACGTGCCTACTAGACAAATCTTGGATGCTAAGGGAGCTGTGCCTCAAATGAGTGCAGCCAATGCTAGAAAAGCTATCCAAGAAGCTGCTGATCACTCTCAAAAATGGCACAATGGAACCTCTACTAGATCTAAGAACAACACTAATTTTGACGGGTTTGCTGCAATTCAAGCTCAATTGGATAAAATTAGTAGAGAGATGAAGAAGCATGATAAGAAAGTTTATGCTGCCCAAGTTGGATGTGAAAAATGCGAAGGACCTCACTACACTAAAGATTTCCCTAATAAGAATGAAAGTGAGACTTTTGAAGAAGCATACTACACACAATTTGGACAACCATTCCGACCTTCAGGAAGATTTAGGGAAGCTGCTCCGGGATACTATCAAAAGAACAACTTTAATCCCACTTATCAAGAAAGGAGGCAGACTTTGGATGACACTTTAAAGCAAATTATGGCCGATGCTGCTAAGAGACATGAAGAGAACACCGCTATGATCAAAGAAATCCGAGCCTCAACGGATACTATAACAAGAAATCAAGGAGCTTCGATCAAAGCATTGGAACAACAAATCGGACAAATGAGCAAAGTTCTTCAAGAAAGGGGATATGGAAGTTTACCTAGCTCAACTGAAACCAACCCAAGAGATCATGTCAAGGCCATAAGCACTACTGAGGAAGTCACACCTAACATACCTTTTCCTAGAAGATTGATGAATGGTAATGATGCTGCAAAGCCCGAATTTTTCTTTAATTCTTCAATCAGTTTAAGAAGATTACTAAAAGAGAAGACAAAGATTGAAGAGGAGATCAAGGCTATAATGAAAGAAGAGAGCTCTGCAACCGACTTACATGCCTTGCCTCATAAAGAAAAGGACCCAGGAAGTTTTACTTTACCTTGTTCAATTAATGACTTATCTTTCAATAATGCATTAGCTGACTTAGGAGCTAGCGTTAGTGTTATGCCCCTTAAGACATTCACTACCCTAGGACTAGGAAATTTAGCACCAACTAAGTTGCTTATTGAATTGGCTGATAAAACGGTAAAACGACCTGAAGGGATTGCTGAAAATGTGCTAGTTAAGATTGAGAAGTTTGTTTTCCCTGTAGACTTTGTTATATTAGATATGCCCGAGGATGTTAAGATTCCTTTAATCCTTGGAAGACCTTTCTTGTCTACTGCCCATGCTAAGATTAATGTGTTTAAAAGAAAAATCTCATTAAAGGTAGGGAATAATAAACTAATCTATAAGTGCCAAAATCCTGCTAAGAGCATAATTAGAGGCGTCTATGTACTAAGATTAAGCGAACGTATGGACCTCGATCTAGAAGCTATGCTTATGGGGGAAACATTGATTCAAAACAACTCAACTGATCCTAATCATGAGAACTTCGAGGAATTTATTGACCTTAATGTACCTACCGAACTTAGGCGCGATATTGTTAATGATTCTGATGATGAGTGGTATGATTGCGAAGTAATTAACAAACGTAGGAGAATAGTTGAGAATACAAATTTGAATAATGATGTGTTTATTGAACTACCACCCCACCTTTCATATTTATGCCTATATAATAATAAAAATTTCCCGTCTATCATTTTGTCATCTCTACCCGAAAGGGACAAAACTTTGTTTATACATATATTAAAGAAGAATGGCGTGGAAATTAAGGACGAGCAAGGAGTTTTCAATATTACTGGACTGGCGATGAGGGAACGCGATGCTTCCGACTCTTTCAGTGATCGGTATTAAGGAGCTGAACGTGAGTCTAACTTGAAGACTCTGGAATAAAGACAAGTGCTGACCGGGAGACAACCCGGATGAAAATTTTTACTTTTTTGTTCTGTGTCGAGTCTGTCAGACATGCAGAAGATACGGCGCATCTCAATCCTAAGATGCGACGCATCACCTGCACTGGTCATATCTTATTTTATTTTCTGCATTTTTATTTTTGACTTTAAAACTTTCTGTCAGTATTTTAATGCGGCGCATCCCTGGTTAAGGATGCGACGCATCTTCTATTCTGATTCGTATTTATTCCAGGCTCGATACGGCGTATCTTCTTCCATAAGATACGGCGTACCGACTGACCTAATGATTTTCATTTTAATTTTTAAGTTTTATTTTTTTTCTAACTACTAATGTATTATGCAAGTTTGAACCTTCTTAACTCAGGTGTGTTAAAGTCTTAATGGTATTATAGATTCCTGCATTCTTGTGGATACATCATTTTTGAAGCTTAAACGTTCTCATCCACAAGAAAGTTGATTTTTGCTCTTATACGAATAATGGAGGATCATACCGAGCAAATCTCAGGGGAGTTATTCTGTTCTAATTCTTTTATTTTCTAGTTTTTAATCTTTGACACAAACAACGAGGACATTGTTTAACTTAAGTGGGGGGATTGGAGAATTAGAACACTTACTTGTCCTAAACTTTTTCAAAATATGCTTAAAATGCGCTTAATATATCAAAATTTAAATTTTTTAGCATGTTTTTGTTTAAAGTCTAAATTACATAGCTGCACACATAACATTATTTCCAAAAATTGTGAACTTATCAAAATTCACAAATCTATGAGTGTGCCGGTGACTTGTAAACTTTAGAACTTGGCACGTATACTATTCGAGACCACCATAATAAGTATTATCTATATAATTGGAATGACTTGTCTAAATTGGTAAATTTCTAGGATTACACCCAAATAGCCTTTATTTGTTATGTGATATTAA
The DNA here is from genome assembly GCA_021014915.2 of Artemisia tridentata subsp. tridentata. NCBI lineage: Eukaryota > Viridiplantae > Streptophyta > Magnoliopsida > Asterales > Asteraceae > Artemisia > Artemisia tridentata. Next base: position 81,688,775 of record CP139504.1, read on the forward strand.
CTAACTACACTGGTTAGTTAACCCCCGTATAAACCCTTTGTTACTCTCACTTTTAGAGTAAGATACCCCTAGAAAAACACTCAGAGCCATTCCTTTCGTTTCTTACACCTTTGTTATAATGTTTCGTTACACCCTTACACCTTAGCCTACCCTGTAGATTAAAATCCGTGGTTAATTGCTTTAGGCAAAGTGTGTTTCCTTACATTACCTGTGTTCGCGTGCGTAATTCATTATCTTTGGTTGAGTCAGGAAATTGCACAATGCAATTGGTATGAAAGTAAATATTGTATATCTTTGAGTTTATTTTTCGCTATTACAGTTATTTCTGAAAGTATGAAGAGTATGGAAAAATTATCCGGAAAAATAGTGATAGAAAAGTTGTGAAATTTTACACATATATGTTGATGTTAAAAAAAAAAAAAAAAAAAAAAAAAAAAAAAAAAAAAAAAAAAAAAAAAAAAAAAGTTGGAAGTTTATTTTAACCAACTTATGTAAAGTTTTGTATTAAGTGGGCGATATCACCACTATTTGTTATATATTATATTTATGGATTGAATGGGAGTTGGCCGTTATGGGAATGCCAACTAAGGTTATTCTTTGATTGAGATTTTGTTGAGTATAATTCGTGTCTACCTAAAGCGTGTGTTTCAAGTGTTAAAGCGTGAGTTATTCAATGATATGAGTCTTATTCATGGGATGGTTGGGAAAGTAATTTACCACACTTAGGATTTTAATTTATCTGTTTTGTTTATTTTTCATTTTACACCAATTTGTATCCCAAATATTATCCATACCCTATATCATTCTTTATCCAAACCTTTGATTTATTGAGATTAGGGATTTAAGCAATCTTAAGTATCGTAGTCGTGGATTCGGCTATGTATTTATGATTTTGTCGCCCTTTTTGATATAATATTATTGGTAAAGATTACTTGGTCCTATCTTTGGCCCATTCGAGTTAAGGATTTGAGCAATTGCAAGTATCGTGGTCGTGGATTCGATCATGTATTTGTGATTTTGTCGCCTTTTCTGGAATTTGAGATCGATAGAGATTAAGAAGAATGATTAACCCTTAACCAACAAACCCTTTTTACCGCTTTAGACTTGTTATTCCTTGGCTTTAGTGGGGGAGATGCATATACTTGCCAAGCTTATGATAGAATATTCGTCACGACTGGACAGTTAAACGATTAGATTTGCTTTTATCGAAATATTTTATTTTATTTCTAATTCGTTAAGTGTTTGGTTGTGCAATTATGACAAAACGAATACATGCTTAAATATAAAAATAAATCCTAACATCTTTTAGGATACATTTTCATAAGATTTATTCTAAGGTTTACTTGGGGACAAGTAAAGTTCAAGTGGGGGGATATTTGATGAAGTCAAATAAGTACATTTTATTATCATCATTTGTCCTATTTATTTGACTTGTTTTATTATATTATATATGAGAATTGATACGTTAATGTTTACTTTTGTAATTCTCAGGTAAAAACAAGTATTATGTGAAACTTGGCGATTTTGGACTAATTATGGAGCAAAACAAGCAAGATGTTAAGAGTCTACTGAAATGTACAAGATCAATATCATTCTGCTCCAGATACGCCGCAACATACTTCTTACATACGGCGTATCACTATTAAGATTTCACAAGTTACAATCCAAGACAGCAAAGGACATGCGCCGCATAGAGAAATGGAGTTACGCCGCATCTTAAGGCGGTGTACGAATATTCCTGAATATATTAATCTTGGACCCCACGCGAAGTTAAGTCAATGCGCCGCATCTATCAACTAGATGCGCCGCATCTATCAACTAGATGCGCCGCATCTAACCCTCTGACAGAAACTATAAATACCCCAAGGCCAGACGAATTTCGAGACACTTAGCTTAACTCAGAAGAGAGAGACAGAAACCCTAAAGCCGAATTCAGACGTATTAGCAGCACAAGACACACCCTAAACGAAGATACAAGAGCTGTAAGAAGGTCCTGCATGTATTCAATTCATTAAGTAGTTTTGTTTTATTGTATTAGTACACTTTAATTCATCAGGATTGATGGGCTTGTGTCATGTGACTACGAAAAATCATGCACTCCCCTTAAAATTGCTTTCCCATTAATTAAAGTTTATATGTTGATGTCTTTGGTGACTTTTATTAGTGCATTGATAACCTCTGTGTCTAGCTGAGCATTGCTTGGGTCGCCATGCCCCTTCCTCGCCTATTTATTCTATCGTTTCTAGGATAGTGGGATAGACATAAGTGATCATTAAGGGTTTAATCGCCGATAAGATTAGAGCCAACGAGAAAGGGTTAATTATATACACTTCATATAAAACTAGCAATAAAACAAGTGACAAGCTACTTAATTATCAGGACAGGTCTTCTTATTGTCTCAAGTATCTATCTGTGTACGTGTGTGCTAATTGCTGATTTGTGCTCGTTAGTTTAGTTTACTATTTAATCATAACCAAACCGTGCCAGTCTCTCAGGCTGAACCCCCCTTGCGTTAGATTAGGTTGTATAGCTAACTTAGGATATTAAAATACTGATTAGAATAACTAGATAATACGTTCCACTCTTAGTGATCGACACTCTACTTACCATTATATTCATACTGACCGGGTACACTGCTCATTAAAGTGTGTGTTTTATTGATAAGTCGTCTAAATATAAATTTAAAACTTGAGTAGGCATTAATACTGCTAAACCACAACGACACATCACGCGCGCACCAAGTCTTTGGCGCCGCTCCCGTGGATATAAAAGAATTAGAGTAATAAACACCACATCAGGAACCTACCTAAGTTGAGATATGACCAACACTTTTGTGATGCTTGCAAAATTGGGAAACAAGTGCATAATAGCCATTAAGCTAAAAACATGGTATCTACATCTAGGTGTCTAGAATTGTTACATATGGATTTGTTTGGCCCGTCGGCTATACAAAGTTATGGAGGTAATTTTTACACATTAGTTATAGTGGATGATTACTCTAGGTATACATGGACTAAATTTTTGAAAACCAAAAATGAGGCCTTTGATAAATTTGAAATTCTAAGCAAGAAAATTCAAAATCAATTAGGAAGTAACATAGTATCTATTAGAACTGACCATGGTCGAGAATTTGACAACGAAATCCAATTCGGAACATTCTGTGATAAAAATGGAATAACTCATAATTTCTCGGCTCCTCGAACTCCACAATCTAATGGTGTAGTAGAACGGAAAAATAGGACAATTCAAGAAATGAGTAGAACTATGTTAAATGAACAAAACATACCTCAAAAGTTTTGGTGTCACGCAGTAGATACTTCCACATATATCCTAAACAGAGTTTTAATTAGACCATTTTTAAATAAAACTCCTTATGAAATTTATCGAGGCAAAAAGCCTACTTTAGGATATTTTAGAGTATTTGGAAGCAAGTGCTTCATTTTAAACACAAAGGATTATCTCACCAAATTCGACCCAAAGTCGTATGAAGGTGTATTTCTAGGATATTCACAAACTAGTAAAGCATACATAGTTTTGAACAAGGAAACCTCAAGAGTCGAGGAATCATTGAACGTAACATTCGATGAATGTCCACCTCCCTCTAAGACATCACCTTTGGTAGATGATGACTTAGTTGAAAACCAAATGGTTGATAATCAAGAAAATGTTGAAAATGATAAAGAAGATGAACCAATAAAAAGAGATTTAGTCAACATCAAAGAAGATAAAAGTCATCCATTAGAAAACGTCATAGGAAAACTCAATGAAAGAACATTAAGGTCTAAAGCTCAAAATGAAAGTAATTTCTTTTGTTTTGTTTCAACAATAGAACCTAAAAATATAAATGAAGCAATAAAAGATGAATCTTGGGTCATTGCGATGCAAGAAGAATTAAATCAATTTTTTAGGAATGACGTTTGGACATTAGTTCCTCAACCTAAAAATCAAACCATAATAGGTACCAAATGGGTTTTTAGAAATAAAATGGATGAAAATGGCATAGTATCTAGAAACAAAGCTAGACTAGTAGCACAAGGCTACAATCAACAAGAAGGAATAGATTACGATGAAACTATTGCACCCGTAGCTAGACTTGAGTCTATTAGAATACTACTTGCATATGCATGTGCACATGATTTTAAATTATTTCAAATGGATGTCAAAAGTGCATTTTTAAATGGCTTTATAAATGAAGAGGTATATGTAGCACAACCTCCCGGCTTTGCCGATTTTGAAAAACCAAATCATGTTTACAAATTAAAGAAAGCTTTATACGGACTTAAGCAAGCACCAAAAGCTTGGTATGATCGACTTAAGACCTTCTTAGTTGACCATAAGTACACCATGGGCCTAGTAGATAACACTCTCTTCACCAAGAAAAAAGGATCACATATTATCATCGTCCAGATATATGTGGATGACATTATATTTGGTTCAACTTGTCAAGAGTTATGTGATGATTTCTCAAAAATCATGCATGATGAGTTTGAAATGAGTATGATGGGGGAACTAAACTTTTTCTTAGGTCTCCAAATAAAACAATTAGAAGATGGGATATTCTTCAACCAATCAAAGTATATCAAAGATATGCTTAAGAAGTTTGGTCTTGAAGACTCAAAACCAATGAAAACACCTATGTCCTCCGAAACCAAACTCACAAAGGATGAAGGAAATGAACCCGTAGATAGCACTAAATATAGGGGAATGATTGGTAATTTACTCTATCTTACGGCTAGTAGGCCGGACATTATGTTTAGTGTTTGTCTATGTGCACGTTTTCAAGAAGATCCCAAAATATCCCATCTTGAAGCCGTTAAACGGATATTTAGATACATCAAAGGTACTACACATGTAGGATTATGGTATCCCAAAGGAACTGGTGTAGAAACCATAGTGTATGCCGACTCAGACCATGCCGGTGACTATGTTGATAGGAAAAGTACTAGTGGTATTTGTACTTTTGTAGGATATTGTCTCACCTCATGGTTCGCTAAGAAACAAACAGCCCTCGCAATCTCAACGACAGAGGCAGAGTATGTGTCTGCAGGAAAGGCGTGTCAACAAGCACTATGGATGAAACAAGCTCTCGTAGACTATGGAATCGAACTCAACGACATCCCCATTCTTTGCGACAACAAAGGAGCTATCGACCTCAGCAAAAATACGGTCCAACACGCTAGAACCAAACACATTGAAATACGTCATCATTTCCTACGCGACAATGTTCAGAAGGGAAATATCTCAATTGAGAAAGTTTCCTCAGAGGACAACATTGCCGACATCCTCATAAAACCTCTCAAAAGAGAACCTTTCAACTACCTTAGACTTGGATTAGGATTAATGGAACCTAGTGATTAGAATAGACAGTAGCGTAAACCTTAGTTTAACCAAACTCGACACTAAACCAAAAACTGTGTTCTGATCCCGCGGATCCAAACGATAACAAAGGCGAATCCTTTGTTTTGGATCCGCCGGATCCGTCACATGCACAGGTTGATATATTATAAAATATACAACACCATGTACTACTCATCACTCTCCTAAAAACTTATCACCTACTGAATTCATCCCATACTTCACGAAATTCACAAATTAAGCCATTGTTCTCAACCAAATTCTGCTCCAAACATCACTGTAAGTATCCTTATCATGTTTATACTCCTGATCTGCGTCTAGGATTTCTATTTCATGCACAAAACCAAACCTTGGGGTTATGCATAATTCTTGAAAAATCATGAAGCATACTTTCCAAATTGCATAACAAATCATGTTTTTCATAGTTAGGAATTGCATCTTATAATACATTGTCATCATTCATCAAAAACCCCATGAGAAATTTTTGCTAAAATATTCTCACGACTAGGAAAAATGGTTTTTGGACATTGTTCATACAAATACAAAAATGTTAGGTTTTAAGCATCACTTGCATCATGTCTCTTGAATGCTAAAGGGAATACATAACTAATATGTATTTTTTGGTACATTCAAATGTAGCTACATTGAAGTAGGAGCGTTTGGGTTATCTCTTGTTTTATTATAAAACTTGCATAAACATAATTTACATGCATCAAAATGAGTCGAGATAATCGCACCTCCACATTGTCCCCATGTAGGCACACACTAGACATACATATTTTTGATAATTTTAACTAAACTATATATATTTTTCGTGTCTAGGATAATCATGCCTCCCGTCACCAACTATGATCACAAACACACCGTCAATTACCTACCTAAACACCACAAAACCAAAGGACTTAGTGAACAACAAGTTGAAACTTTCAAAGCTCTAGAAAAACACTATGTACATGAGGGTAGATTTGTAGAGTCCTCATTTTATGAAGGAACCAATCTTAGGGAACAACTAGCGGCCATTCACTTTGATTCCCTCCTAGATATCGATGAACCAATAGTTCCACGATTCATTTTAGAATTCTATGCTAGTGTCACCCTAGAGTCAAATGATCATGGTTACATAAACATTCGCTTCAGTGTCAATGGAACACAATACAACATCCCTTTAAATCAATTCGGTGAGGTCCTAGGAGTTCCAAGTTATGGAACGAGTGTCTATACCGATAAATGGTCATTAACCATTCTTGAGTCAAATCTTGAACGAACGGCACCATATGCCACTCCTTTAGCCTCAAAAGAAGTCATTCGTGAGCATCTTTTCATTCCTAGGAACAACCCCACTAGGATGTATCGAGGTAAAGAAGTAGCTAGAGATCCGTTTGCTATGGAGCAAAATGAGATTAAGCCCGAGTTTAGGAAGTTGGAAGAAGTCTTAAGGGCCAATGTCATGTGCACGGTAGGAAACCGTGATCACATCAATGCTTGTCTTTGCCACATGATGTACAATGTGTCAACTGGTCAGCCTTTCAATCTTGCTTACTATATCGCAAGAGAATGGCTGATATTCCAGTTCAAGGAAAAATGGCATTGCCTTATGGAATGCTCTTAACCCGTCTTTATCGAGCATTTACACCCATTCCTAGAAATGCCTTAGGTTTTGTTCCCGACTATGATGAGATCCAACGCACCTTTGCTCCCTTAAGCGACCATAGGGTAGCGCTTGATAAAGGCAAAGGTCCTCGTGTTCCAACCTCATCATCTTCATCATCAATGAGTGACGATGACGGCTTACCAAATTCAAGACTTCCTCCACCCGAGTACTTAAGACAACTTCCACCAATTCAGAATGAATCACCTGAGCATCGTCAAATGAAGGGAATGGTGAAGAATTTAGGTCGATGGATCATGAAGCTTCACAAGGGTATGAAGAAGTTGAAGAAGAAGTTGAGTTGATAGGAGTGTTTGGAACTAATCGTTTCTAGACAATGTTATGTTGAATGCTTATGTTATTAACTTGTTATGATACTACTTCAATTGTATGTGAACTAACTAATCCTTGCAGGTCGATAACACTTAGTGTTATCAATTTTCCAAGAGTAAGCCTATGTTTGGCTTAACTCCTATTAAGGTAAGTTCATATGATCGGATTAATCTATGATTAAATATGTGTTAGTATCATCATATTTAGTTATTTTTCATTACATATTAGATGATAGATATGCTCCAAGAGAATTTTCGGGTTTTCGTCAAAAAACGCGAAATATGACATTCTCTCTGTTAAGTTTTAGCATTTTTGCCAGACGGATCTGGCGGATCCCTTAATTTGGATCCGCCAAGTGTTAGCGTTGGCTCCATCAGTTTACAACCTGCGGATCAGGCGGATCCCAATTTAAGGATCTGCACGCCTTGTCGTTTGGATCCACAGGTATAACAGTCAAATTCTTAAAACTTTTCGACTCATCCCGATTCTTTGATTTTAGTCTCTAGTGTTCTCTAGAATAGGTTCACTGATCACTAATAACTCTTAGAATGATTAAGAAATTCTTAGAAACTTAAGAACAAAATTTCCCACCAAAATTTGAATTTTCAAATCTTAGGAGTAAGTTACCTTTCTGTTACAAGTAAGGAACCCTTTTTAGGGATCCTTCAAATCCGTGGGTACATCACATCACAGGATTTTCCACTACCCCTTTGCATTTACTGCATATCTTCTTCTTCTTACTCAACATAAGTTCTATGGATTGACTTATGTGATGTGATTTGCACAAATTTTTGTTCCAAATCATTTAGAACCAACATTCTCAATTGGATTCACATCAAATCCAAACACACAGACTCATATACCTTCTACCTATAAATTAGTGCTTTAGGATCATCACTTCACACAACAACCATTTCCTCTCCTGTACATCTTAGCTATCATACTTCACCATGACTAAGTCAAACAACTCTTCCACATCTAGACCTCCAAGAAGAACAGCCTGCATTAGTGTTAAACCTTGTTGTTTTATCAACTTAGCAAACTCCTCATCTGAGGAAAATTCTCCTCTCAATATATCATCACCCATTGCTAGTGAAAATTTCCTTACACTCTCCACCCCAACACCATCAAATGTTGTTATACAAACACCACCACCAACCATTACTCCAATAGCCACTACTCCACCTCCGGCTCCATCACAGCCTGTTAGATCACCATCACCACCAAAATACCCAAACTCCAACCCTTGGAATTATTTAGGACTCCTCCTACATCACCACACCTTGATGACTTAGAAGAACTTTCACCAAGATTACCCAATCTTCCACCCATGACCTTTGAAGGTCAACAACCCATGCTTTTTCACCCGGTTTACCCGGATATCCATGGTCCTTTATACCATGATGCACCATCATCCCAACCTCAACCACAACCTCTATCACCCACATCCACTCTAGTTGCCATTGACGAGGCAATGTGGATGAATATGCCTCAAACCCAAGAAGAGATTAGTGAAGAGCTCAACCGTCTCTATACTCTCTCGGGTATAGTTGATCACCGCCTAAATGAAGCCATGGACATTCAAAACATCCTCATGAACTCCCTCCAAACACCACCACCAACCAATGAACAACAGCAACAACCATCCAACAACAACAACAACCAACCACCACCACCACCACCACCACAAAACTTGGAGCCTAGTCTTCATCCTGGTTTTTTAAGTCATGATTACGCACACTGTGAGAGAACATCTCACTTGGCCCAAAGGACCAACATTTTGGTCCATGAGCTTCAAAATGAGATGAGGTTCATCTTGAACCATGTTCTCGAGCGTCTCAATGCAATCTCTCATCCGCCTCAATAAAAGTGTTGTTAGGAACTTTCTAGGATGATGTTGTAGTTGTCTTTATTTAGGATTTATTTTGTAATGTAACATCATATCATGTTTGTGACTTTTGTCACATAATTTTCAATTAATGAATGTGATGTTTTTATGCTTATGAGTGATCAACATAGCATATTCTCATTATTTAGGTGACTAACATTATAGTTATTTGAAATCTAAATTATAGTTTGATCATGTACTTTAGGTACAAAATTTTGATCAGACACTACATTTTGACTTTTTCAAGTCAACTAGATTAAAAGTCCTATTTGGATGACCATCTCATATGCATTATGCTTCTCCATTGAAGCTACTCACAACTAACATTTTTTTTGTAGCATCTCATACTCTTCAAATGTATACGTTGGGACTCTTAATGGGAGTATACATCGAGGGGGAGCATATCATATTCTAACCATTTGTTTTGTAGGATCATGCATCATTACCTTGTTACTCCATTTAGGGGGAGTATCAAACAAGGGGGGCTCTTAAAGTTCTCAAAATCGCATTCCGCTATGCAACTCTTCTTTTTGTTTCGACAAAAAGGGGGAGAAAGGATTAAGTTTGCATAACTGTGAATCATCACAGTACATACACTTCTTGCATAAAAATAGTTTTTAAACTCAAATAAAACAAACTTAATCTATATTTTAAAGAACTCATGCTATACTTATTCTTTTGCTCAAAAATATACTTTATGTTTTGTCATCAACAAAAAGGGGGAGATTGTTAATACAAATATCGTCCTAAAAACGTTATTTATATTTTAAGATCTTTACTTAGTTTTGTTAATGACAATTACAAAGTATATCTTTAAGCAAATTATAAATACTAGCTAAAGTCTCTTTAGAACACATTTTACATTTCACAAGTTTACTTGGAAATACATTTCATACATCTACATGTTTATTTCCTTAAAAGGAAACTTTATTTCTAAAATGATACAATGACATCATGGCATGCATCATACATGTAATCTTGGTAAGATCTTGTAATATATTGGATAGATCTTCAAGTAAGATAGTTGACATTGGAAGATCTTGATACGACAACACAAAGATATGGAGAGATTGGAGAGATTTGGAAAATCTCTTAGCTGTCTTACCTCTGGTATACACACGGATCCCTTCGACATAAAGGACGGATCCCTTTTAAGGGATCCGCTGGATCCGCCGAGTGTTTATCAGCTTGCCTATAAATAGCAAGCTGATCACTTGGCCTTCTCATCACTCATATAGCTTAAGTACATACTCATTCATATTACTAACATCATTCATTCATATCATTTGATCTATCTTTTGTAGCAAAGAAGATTAAGCATCAAGGTTCAACACAGACGTGTAAACCTTTAGTATAGTTACTGTGTGATCTTTGTGTAATTCACACATCATTATTTGTATCATTTATCTCAGTGAGTGTGGTTAGTGTTTTAGTCCTCAAAACACAAAGAGTGTAGGGAGTGGTTGTACCCTTGTGAAAGAACTCGACATCTAGATTAGTGTCGGTAATTGTATAGGCGACGTTGGGTTGGTTCTGCCCTGAAGTAGAACTCGGTGTTTAGCTTAGTACCGGAAAAGGAAGTAAGCAACGTGTAAAGGTTTTCTCCACCTAGAAGAGAATTTGTTTCTTAGTGAAGGATAACTCTCGAGTTAGAGGCTCGAGGAGTGGAGTAGGGCAAGGAAGAGAGTCCTTGTAGCCGAACCACTATAAACATCCGTGTTGTGTGGTTTGATCTTTCCTCTCTTTACTTTTCATATATATTGTGAATACTTGTTTTTGCTTGTTTCCTTTGAATTAACATAGAGTAACAAAGCGAATTAATATTAATCGGTAAAACTATTCAACCCCCCCTTCTAGTTTTCCACAGACTCGGTCACCCCGAGTATGGATTAGCATTAAGTAGCTCGTAGGATTAATCATATTAGGTTAGACTTCGTAACACCATGGAGTCGGGTCGGGTCTTTACCCACTATGCTCACTCTATAGCCCATGTGGGGCATTTGTGTATGCACTATAAATACCCCTTCGCACACAAGGGAAGGGTTGGAACTTCTCATTATTTCATGCTAATCTCACTTGCTCTTTCTCTCACTAAATTCCCATCTCATCTCACTCTCTCTCTAAATATACACAGCCGAATCTCTATATTTCTTTTGTCTTATGATTGTGAACATGTTACAAAGAATTCACAAAAATCATCATCTAGAACAAGTGATTGGAGATGTGCAATCTGCTGTACAAACAAGGAAGATGACCAAGAATTTGAAGGAACAAGGGCTCTTTGTTAGAACTCTTAAATAAAGAAACAGTCATAAAGACCTTTAAAACTGTTTGTTTGCTTGTTTTTTTTATCACAAGTGGAACCTAAAAAGATAATTTAATCATTGACTGATGAAAAAGAAGTTTGGACCTTGGTAGATTTACCTAATGGAAAAAAAGCTATAGGTAAAAAATGGGTTTTTAGGAATAAGACTGGTGAAAGAGGAATTGTGATAAGAAACAAAGTAATATTGGTAGCTTAAAGGTACACACAAGAAGAAGAGATTGACAATGATGAAGTATTTGCCCCTGTTGCAAGAATTGAAGCAATTAGGTTGTTCTTAGCTTACGCTTCCTTTAAAGACTTTGTGGTGTATCAGATGGATGTCAAGAGTGCTTTTCTCTATGGAAAGATTGAAGAAGATGTGTATGTTTGTCAACCACCAGGGTTTGAAGATCCAGACTTTCGTGATAAAGTATACAAGATAGAAAAAACACTTTATAGATTACATCAAGCTCCTAGAGCTTGGTATGAAACCTTGTCAACATATCTGTTGGACAATGGCTTCCAAAGAGGGAAGATTGACAAGACCTTATTCATTCAAAGGCACAAAGGTGATATTTTATTGGTTTAGGTTTATGTGGATGATATCATCTGTGGTTCAACAAAGAAGGAGTTATGTATTGAATTTGAGAAGTTGATGCATGAGAAGTTTCAGATGAGTTATATGGGAGAACTTACATTCTTCCTGGGATTACAAGTAAAGCAGAAGAAGGAAGGCATATTTATCAGTCAAGATAAGTATGTTGCTGAAATCTTAAAGAAGTTTGGGTACACAGATGTCAAGACTGCAAGTACACCAATGGAAACTGGAAAGCCTTTGCTCAAAGATGAAGATGGTGAAGAAGTTGATGTTCACTTGTATAGGTGATGAAGCGAAAAGTGTACCGCTTTTAGGGGTCATTTAAGCCCTAAATCGTATTTATTTGATCAAATATTGCCCTAAATCGTTCCTTTTGTCATTTTAGGTACTTTGGAGAAGAAATCTGGAAAAGGAAGCATTTTGGACGTTTTTGGAGCATAAAAGTGAAGAAAACGGCAAAGTCTCAAAATTGGCTGGAAAAGTACCTTTGACGGCGTCAAGGATTGCTCCTGACGGCGTCATGGCTTGGCAAAAGAGGTGGACATGAAAAATACACATGATAAGCCAGAGAATTTTACAATGAATTTCTGACGGCGTCACCCTTTAAAGTGATCAAGGCCATCACGGTTTAACTTAACGAGAGACGGCGTCAAGCCCATTTCTGACGGCGTCAAGCCTTGATAAGCCAGAGCGGATTTTGGAGCACTAAAGAGGGACGGCGTCAAGAAGGCCATCCGGGAACCCTAGACACGGTGAGGTGACGGCGTCAAGATCTACAACGTGACGCCGTCAGATACTAAGTTCTATATATAGTTTTGCAATTTTATGTCATTAGTGTGCAACTTTGTGAGGAGAAACCCTAAGACGAATTTCTGCCATTTTTAAGGGTTTTCATACCCTTGGATCTCCCATGTTTAATTGAAGATAAGCTTTCATTGAATCAATCAATATGTCTATGTGTTGTTTGATTACATCTTGTTCTTGTCTTTTAATTAACATGCTAGGCCAGATTTATGTTGTGTTTGCTTAGATCTAATGAAACCTAACTATTGATTATTAGTTATTAGTGTGTTATTAATTGTATTGGATGATTGTTTATCGATGTTAGGCTTAAGAAAACTGGCTAACTTCCTATTCGGTAACTTGCTTGAACGTCTTAAGAAACATGAACCAATGCGTACTAGGTTTTTATGGTTGTATTTAATGCATGAGCGAATTCTAGTGATCCCATGTTAGGAGCTTCTTAGCCGGTTCGACATAGGAGTGAAGTAGGAGCTTGTAGAGTTGGGGAAGTACGTACGCCACCCCACGATTGGTATTAAGGAATACACCCGTCATCCACGCAATTAATACACACTAATCAACCGGTAAAAGATAGTTAGGGAGTAAGGAAATCTAAGTAAACACATTTCTCTCCACATAAGTTTCACAACTCTTTTCATTTTCAGTTATTTTATTTTATTTGCATTTGTAGTTATTTGGGTTAGTTGACTAGCAACTAATTCCGCCCACTCCTTCAAAACCGAGATTTTACTTGCTTTCATAAAAACATAAAAATATAAAAAGAATCTTCCCTCACCCTTAGACCTATTAGAGTAGTTTTTCAATCCTAACGACACTATTCCCTGTGGAGAACGATCAATCCCCCGTACTTACCACTACACTATACTACATCGGTCAGGTACACTGCCTGGTGGGGTTGTAAGCCTCTTGAGATCCCTCGAGAGGTAAAACCTGTTGTAAGGTCGCAAAACCACGCATCAAGTTTTTGGCGCCGCTGCCGGGGAATAGTTATTGTTTAGGTTGAATTTTTATTTTATTTGGTCTACTCACTAGATTCCTTTCTAGTGAGATTTTTATTTATTTTTCTAGGTTTTATTTAGTCTATCTTTTTTCTTCGTTTCTTTGTTCGTAACCATTACCATCCGACATCATGGAAGGTGGTAATATCCTTGATCCCAACAACCCACCACCACAACAACACCCACCTCCTAGAGCCCGTACCTTAGGAGACTACTCCCGTCCTAGCCACCATGGCTATCGAAACACCATTGAGCTCACTCAAGGAGCCAATGTCACTCCCTTGCGATCCGACACCATCCGGTTGGTGCAAAGCGGATGCGCATTCCATGGACTTCGTTCCGAAGATCCTAATCAACATCTCAAGGACTTTCTCAAAATCGTTGATTCTATAGACCTTGATGTTGCCACTCGAGAGACGACCCGACTACGTCTCTTTCAATTCTCTCTGCGGGACCAAGCTAGTCAATGGCTAGAGCATCTACCCGCAGGATCCATCACCTCTTGGGATGATCTCACCACTCGTTTCCTTGCTCAGTTTTTCCCGCCAGGAAGAACTACCAAGCTAAGGAATGATATCTTGATGTTCCAACAACGTCAAGGCGAAACCCTCTACGAGGCATGGACTCGATTCAAGGACTTACTACAAAAATTCCCTCACCATGGCATAGAACTTTGGCTCCAAGTCCAAATCTTCTATGACCATATCAATCTTTCCACGAGGCAAACCATTGACCAATCGGCTGGTGGTAAGCTATGTGATCTAAGTGCGGAACAATCATGGGCTCTCCTAGAAGATCTTGCTCTTTCTGACAACGAAAGTTGGAGTGATCCCGTGATTTGAATAAAATGGTCAAGGCAATATCTTTGCCTTCGAACAATTCAAGCACTTCCGACCGTAGGATCATAGAACTTGAAGACCAAGTCAAGTTTCTTATTAAATCCTACGAGGCTCCTAAACCTTTAAGCCAAGTGAACAAAATCACTTCTTCGTGTAAATTATGTAGTGGTCCCCACGACACTCATGATTGCATGGAACTCCCCAAACAGGCTTTCAAAGAATTCGCATCCTCGCGAATCGATAAGGCGGGAGATAAGTGGCTCACCACTAATTATGGACCCATGAATTCCGAAGATAGGTATGAGGCATGGAAGAGTAAGCCAAATTTTAGTTGGAACCAAACTCGAAGCGTATCCTTCAATGACTCTCCCCCACTCACCTGGTCTGAATATTATCCTCATCAGCATACGCATAAACAACAAAATCGCGAGGAATCATTGCAAAAATTCATTCTCTCTCAAGAAACACAGCTCTCCAAACTTGAGAATCAATTCAGACAACAGCAGGTTGATATGAATAACAAGGTTGATAACCTGTTAAAGGTTATCCATGATCGCATTGCTGGCAGGTCAACTTGTGAGTTGGCACGAGTCAATGAGATCAAATCTGTCACGGTGACTCACCAAACACCCCCTCCTGTAAAAATCAAGCACCCTAGTAAAGTTTTCAAACACATATCACAAAACGGAAAAGAAACTAGAGATACTCATACCCCTTCAAAACCACTCCACTTCGTGAACACCATCACAACAATGCCTACTCCTAAACCCCACCTGGACCAACAATCAACCGAGAAGGTGGACAATGAAATAGAGGGTGAAGTTCCCGAAAAGAACACCGAGGCGCCCGGCGACTATCTAGACTCAGCAAAGAACTCTAGTACAAGAGAGTTAAATGATAAGGAGGGCTCGGAAGAGAAATCCGAAATGCCTCATGGGCTCCCAGGACTGCTAGACCGCCCCCTGGTGGAAGAACTTGAGAGGGGCATAGCAAAGCTGCCTATGGGATTTGGAGAGAGAATAGAGGATGGCGCTCCCAGGGTCTTTAAGATATCTTGCACCACTAGGGAAAAGTTTATAAAAGATGCCTACATAAACCCCAACTCTTCTATGAATGCAATATCCCTTTCTCTATATAACGAAGCCTTCGCTAAACAGGTCAAATATGAAGGGTTTAATATCATTGGGGTAATAAAGAGGGTACCAATTGTGATAGAGAAGTTCCTCTTTCATATCGAGCTAACTGTATTTAATAACATGAACTCGATCATCAGCCCATCCTTAACTAGCCTTGTTCTAGGCAAACCATTCATAAAAGCAACAGGAGTGATACTCGATGAGGATAATAGTAGTGCATTATTTACCGACGGTGTCAGGAAAGTGATTTTTCGGGATGGGAGCGAAGAAGTGTATGAGTATCAACCATCAGCAATTTGCAACACATGGGGGCTACACGGTAGAAGGCCTGGCCGAATTAAGCAACGTGATCCGAATAATCTCAAAATACCTTGCATGATTGGTCACAAGCATTTTTATAATGTTTACATTGACACATGTTTACCCAAAAATGTGATGTCCTTGTTTCATTATAACAACATTTGTAGATGGGGGATGATTCATAAAGGGAAGGATGACATTGGCATTGATGATGATGTACAGGTGTTTGTAGGAAATATGACATTCACTATGAGCTTCGCAATTGTCGATAATATCGAAAAGTACATCGATCCCAGGTTGTCACAAGTCGTCTTTGGGGCACCTTTTTGCAAGGCCATAAGCTTGGTTGTGGACGAGCTCAATGGGATCATGACTTTCACCGATGGGATTAGGGAAATCTCATACCAAACGCCTTACAAGATGAAAGAATTCAAGGATATTGATTATGGAGGACTCGATGGGTTAAGTTCCCAACTCGTGTTATGTGATGATGATGTGAGAAGAGGATGTAAGGACACTTTTGACCTGTCGAGTGGATTCTTTAAGCAGGTTAAGGAGCTTAGTTCTAAATACCAAAACAACCCTTTTGATCTCGAGGACCCGAAATACCTTTACTATGAAAGTGATTCTGATAGAGAATCAAATGAGAATGGCCTAGGAACCGTGACCAATGATGGAATCACGTAATGTACGTGACTTTGAGTCTAGCTACAAGACTCGTTAATAAAGAAAAGCGCTTCTTGGGAGGCAACCCAAGCTTTATTTGCTTTGTGTGTTTATTTATTTGTTTGTTTGATTTTATTTGCTTCCGTATGTATGTTTAATTTTTATTATTATTGATTCATGTTCAAAAGTAAATTGTGAAAATGCTTTATCTTGTTTTTAACTTCGTCTTAACTACATATAAAGGTATTTTGCAAAAGTTAAGTGTAAGGGAAATCCAAATCGGTTTATTAGAACAAATGAACATGAATCGTAATAATATTAAATTAACATACATATTAGTAATTGTTTGAGTCAAATGCTTGTATCGAGTCATAATGATATTTTGCAGGAATTCCAGGAAGTAAGGTATAGGTTTTTCCAGAAATTTTCCGAAAACTTAACATGAGAATTCTGTCAGATCATTTCTGACGGCGTCAGGCTTTACAACCTGACGGCGTCAGGTTTTAATTTTCTGAAATTTTTGAAAGTTTTGTTTTCATAAAAAGTTTTTATTAAATCTCTAACTTATAATCTCCAGGAATCTGCAAAATAATCATTCCACAAGCATTATATCCTTATATATAGAATTTATCCCGCCGATATTATGCAGGTTTTCGTGTTTGTTTTCTCAGGTTTAACAGGTTATTTTGGACAAGGAGATGTATGAATCAAGCTTTTGGCGATGCATTAGTCTTGGAGCTTCTACATTCTCTTGGAAGAAGATCTAACCATGTTACTTCTTTATCCACCGAACGAATCAGGGGAGTATTTGATTTCATTCTTTTACCTTATTACTTTTACATCTTGTTATTTGAACATTGGGGACAATGTTCATCTTAAGTGTAAGGGGGGGTAAAGTACGATACTTTAGAGAATACAATTACACTTGATTTTTGTTTGTTTAATGGTAGATGTGTAATAAAACTGAGATAAATACCTGTTAGGGCAATTTTAGTGCCAAATTTAAAATTTTTTACAACATATAGGAGTGAAACTTTGATCTTAATGAGCGTCTCATGGATAGGAGTTATATGACTAGCACAAAAACCGTACCACTAAAAAATTTTCCACCCCCAAATATGTAAGGTTCGCCCCTAGAATTGGTAGGAAAAGCATTTATGCTATGATGTGTGTACCGGTAGCACTTAGATTCTAGAACTTGCGTTAGGACCATTCCGAGGCCACAAGTGAGACTACATTCGTTTAGTTAGATTTACTACATGATAAGAGGCATTAGGATTAACCCATTGTTTTACACCTGTGTTTTTGTTATAATTACTTTGGCTACATTGGCCAAGTAATTCTCCCGCACCCTTTGCGTTGTACTCATTTTTAGTACACGATACCCCTAGTACACCCCTCAGAGCCTATCTTTTCGTTTCGACCTTTAAGCATTTTACTTAAAGGAAGAATTTGTTTACACCCCACTTAAATGTACACCCAAATCGCCTTAGCCTACCTTGTATGCACTTATTTTTAGTGCATTATTGTGACAACATTTGTTTAAACCCTTAGTTAATTATCTAATTGATTACATGGTTGCTAAGTCGAGTCATATCCTTGTACATATTGTTTTGGGACGATTGGGACTTATGGGTAAAGTACTAATGTAATGGAGTAATGGGGAAGAACAACATTATTACCCCCATATGTGCTAAATATTTTAAAAAAGTACTCCAAGTGTTTCGATTATCTTAATTCGAGTCATTAGAATAGTTAATTGTAAAGTTATGTAAAAGTTCAAGTGTAAGGGGAATGCAACGCCCCTATGATGTATTATTTTGAATGATAGGGCAAGAGTGTATGGAAAAAAAATCGAAAAAATCAAGAAAAATACAAAAAAAATGAGAAAAAGAAAAGTAGAAAAAAAAAACATACGGACTACCATCCCGTTTCATTTTATGTTTATTTTATGTTTGTGTTATTTTGTTTTTAGCTTAAGTCGAGTCTAGTCTTGGCTTAGCAACGCCATATTGTACATGTAATTAATCAAGATCTTTAACTCGCCACCAGTAAAATATCCCTTATCCAACAAATCCGTGTTTATCATATCCCTACACCTCACGTTATAACCCATGTAAAAGCCCTCTTTGATAGTTTATCTTAGGTGCTTACGCCTAGTGGAGAAGGTTTTCGATCCTTTCCCAAGCCTATGGTAATCTATTTGCTATGACAGGTAGTGAGAGATATTATCCGTTTTCATTTATGAGATTTATTTTGATGACACCTGAGAGATGTGAGTATCTAAACACTACTTGTGAGGTGCTAGTTTGTAATCTCCGTGCTTATTATGATTAAAGTGGAACGATTATTTAATGTAATTACTTTTATATTAGCTTTAAATGACCCCTAACTTGTATTTTGATTAGAATAAAAGCGCATTTGCTTGAGGACAAGCAAATCTCAAGTGTAAGGGTATTTGATGAAGCGAAAAGTGTACCGCTTTTAGGGGGTCATTTAAGCCCTAAATCGTATTTATTTGATCAAATATTGCCCTAAATCGTTCCTTTTGTCATTTTAGGTACTTTGGAAAAGAAATCTGGAAAAGGAAGCATTTTGGACATTTTTGGAGCATAAAAGTGAAGAAAACGGCAAAGTCTCAAAATTGGCTGGAAAAGTACCTTTGACGGCGTCAAGGATTGCTCCTGACGGCGTCATGGCTTGGCAAAAGAGGTGGACATGAAAAATACACATGATAAGCCAGAGAATTTTACAATGAATTTCTGACGGCGTCACCCTTTAAAGTGATCAAGGCCATCACGGTTTAACTTAACGAGAGACGGCATCAAGCCCATTTCTGACGGCGTCAAGCCTTGATAAGCCAGAGCGGATTTTGGAGCACTAAAGAGGGACGGCGTCAAGAAGGCCATCCGGGAACCCTAGACACGGCGAGGTGACGGCGTCAAGATCTACAACGTGACGCCGTCAGATACTAAGTTCTATATATAGTTTTGCAATTTTATGTCATTAGTGTGCAACTTTGTGAGGAGAAACCCTAAGACGAATTTCTGCCATTTTTAAGGGTTTTCATACCCTTGGATCTCCCATGTTTAATTGAAGATAAGCTTTCATTTAATCAATCAATATGTCTATGTGTTGTTTGATTACATCTTGTTCTTGTCTTTTAATTAACATGCTAGGCTAGATTTATCTTGTGTTTGCTTAGATCTAATGAAACCTAACTATTGATTATTAGTTATTAGTGTGTTATTAATTGTATTGGATGATTGTTTATCGATGTTAGGCTTAAGAAAACTGGCTAACTTCCTATTCGGTAACTTGCTTGAACGTCTTAAGAAACATGAACCAATGCGTACTAGGTTTTTATGGTTGTATTTAATGCATGAGCGAATTCTAGTGATCCCATGTTAGGAGCTTCTTAGCCGGCTCGACATAGGAGTGAAGTAGGAGCTTGTAGAGTTGGGGAAGTACGTACGCCACCCCACGATTGGTATTAAGGAATACACCCGTCATCCACGCAATTAATACACACTAATCAACCGGTAAAAGATAGTTAGGGAGTAAGGAAATCTAAGTAAACACATTTCTCTCCACATAAGTTTCACAACTCTTTTCATTTTCAGTTATTTTATTTTATTTGCATTTGTAGTTATTTGGGTTAGTTGACTAGCAACTAATTCCGCCCACTCCTTCAAAACCGAGATTTTACTTGCTTTCATAAAAACATAAAAATACAAAAAGAATCTTCCCTCACCTTTAGACCTATTAGAGTAGTTTTTCAATCCTAACGACACTATTCCCTGTGGAGAACGATCAATCCCCCGTACTTACCACTACACTATACTACATCGGTCAGGTACACTGCCTGGTGGGGTTGTAAGCCTCTTGAGATCCCTCGAGAGGTAAAACCTGTTGTAAGGTCGCAAAACCACGCATCAATAGGTCAATGATTGATTCATTGATGTATCTTACTTCTTCAAGACCTGACATTATGTTTGCACTGTGTGCATGTGCTAGATACCAAGTTACTCCAAAAGTTTCACATCTTCATGTTGTGAAAAGGATTTGTAGATACTTAAAAGGTCAACCAAAATTGGGCCCTTTAGTATCCAAAAGATTCTCCTTTTGATTTGGTAGCATACACTGATAGTGATTATACTGGAGCAAGCTTGGATAGGAAATCTACAACAGGAGGTTGTCAATTTCTTAGGAGTAGATTGATCTCATGGTAGTGCAAGAAACAGAATGTGGTTGCAAATTCGACAACAGAAGCTGAATATGTGGCTGCTTCAAGTTGCTGTGGATAAATGCTTTGGATTCAGAATCAACTACTTGATTATGGGTACAATTTTATGCATTTGATTATGGGTACAATTTTATGCATACCAAGATTTTTATTGACAATAACAGTACTATGTGCATAATTAAAAATCTTATTTTTTCATTCAAAAACAAAACATATAGAGATCAGACATCATTTTATTAGAGGTTGTAATGAAAAGAAACTTATTCAAATGGTTAAAATCCATACTGATAAGAATGTTGCAGATTTTCTTACAAAGGCTTTTGATGTAAGTAGATTTCAATATTTAATTGCAAGTATTGGAATGTTAAATATTTAAAATCTTTGATCTCTCTATGTTTTTGTAAATTTTTTTATGGATTAGTACTGTTATTCAAGTCATACTATGTTTCTGCTGTTAAGTATAGTTAGTACTGCTAGTTATACTTAAAACTATTGTGTTAATGATGTTGGTTACACTTAGAACTGCTAGGTATAATCAATATTGTGTTCATTGTAAAAGTGTTGTGGCTTGTGTTTTTGTGTTTTTGGACTAACATTTTGCAGGATTAGCAAAGAAAAGTGCTGGATTGATGATAAATAAACTGTTTGGAATGGAGTTTGTGTTAATATTGTGTTAATGCTGCTAAGCATAAGTTAATGCTGCTAGGCTTACCTTAATGTTGTTAGGGTTAATACTGTTAGGTTAATTAGGGGTACTGTTTTATAAATTCAATCGAATAAGGGTTTATATCAATCATTCACTCACATAATCGATTTAATCCGTTCAAATACTCTCTCAAACGAAACCCTAACTCAATTTTATCATCTAATTGCAAAATTCAACACAATTTCAAAAACAACACAATGTTGAAACTACACTTTGTTGATTCGCATAACATGATTTCATTTTTGTCGAAACCTAAAGAAAGTGAAGGGTTTGAGGAGATAGTGGATTTCTTGAATGCACACCCCATGAGGTATGCACTTACGGTTAATCCTACTATCTATATTTCCCACATTGAACAATTTTGGTCTACTGCTAAGGTCAAAACAATCAATGAGAAAGTACAGTTGCACGCCCTTGTAGATGGCCAAAAAATAATCATCACTGAAACATATGTTAGGAGATGTCTTCGACTAACAGTTGCTGAAGGTGTTGAATGTTTTTCTAATTCTACTATTTTTGAAAATCTTGAACTGATGGGATATGAGAAGAAATCTGATTCACTAAAAATTTTCAAAGCATACTTCTCCCCACAGTGGAAATTTCTTATCCATATTGTTTTGCAGTGTTTAAGTCCAAAAGCAACTGCTTAGAATGAGTTTAGCAGCAATATGGCATCTGCTATAATCTGCTTGGCTACACACCAAAAGTTCAATTTTTCAAAATTAATTTTTGATAGTATGGTTAAGAACTTGGATACCTTGTCTTGAAAATTTTATATATATCCAAGGTTTTGCAACTGTTTAAGCACAAACAATTTACTAAAAAGGTAACTCATAAAAGAACATATATTGCACCATTTCATACTAAAAAGATTTTTGCAAATATGAGAAGGGTGGGAAAAGACTTTTCAGGAAAAGTAACACCTTTGTTTCAAACAATGGTGGTACAAAACCAAAACCAGGGTGAAGGTTCAGAAAACCCATCTGAAACCCAACACACACCCACAATTTTGCCACCATCTACCTCCCAACCTCAAAAGACCCAAAAACATAGGAAGCCCAAGAGAAAGAGCACTCAGATACCTCAGTCTGGTGTTTCTAGTATGGATGAAGATGAGGCAGTCAATGAGGAGGAGGATTGTCACAACTCGTAATTTCATGTCATTTTCCAAACCCTGACAAATTACTATTCATAAGTTACTATTCATCAAACACTATTCATCATTTCACTATTTATTGTTTTTTAAGTCAGTTTGAGACTTTGAGAAGTCGTCAAAAAATTTACTATTCACATGACACTATTCATTCCCGGAGGGAAATCACTATTCATGGGCATCATTTATCATGTCGTAAACTAGGTTTACGAGTATTCAAATGCGCGTAACCAGTTAGGTTTAGCTGCGTATTCATGCATCATCAGTAAAGACACATCATACGGACTAGAGTAGTCTGCATATCATCAGTAACATCATTACCATATCAGTTCATGCATGAGTTTGTGTGATTTTCATTAACGTATGCTTAATTGTTTAATTAACGTTACCACTCAGTTATTTCTACTAACAGTAAACCCAATACTCCCGACAATGATCCTAATACATTTTCAAGCTAATTATAATGATATAGAGATTATATTATTACTTTACCCGGTGTTTTTAAACCAATCGCTATACTTTTCGTTTGACGCTTATAACTCCGTCGGTTTACGAAATTTCAATCCGGTTATCATTCTAACACCCGATTCTTGCAAGGAACATGATTTTACAATTTTTACAACTTCGTCGTATCTCATTTCACCTCGTCACGAGTTATTTCTAGTTAACTCGGTACCCGATAACACCCAATGTATACACAAATTAACTAATACTTACACTAATGGGAGACAAGTATCATTATTAACATCAAATCCTTCCCCCATTAGCCACATGTGCCGCCCCCTACCCCAATTAGCTTAATACTTCCAAAATTTCATTAATGAATTTCCATGCATTTTATTTCCAAAACCCACTAACTATAACACATACACATAAACATTTAGCTAACAAAAAGATCAAACCCCTTCCACCCCATCTACCCCATTCGGCCATAACCAAGAACACCATCAAAATCCATACATTTTTCAAGAACAAGTCATAATCATACTCCATTTGCCTTCCTAGTTATGGATTTGTGATCAAACCTCAAGTTTATTACTCATTTCTTATCAAAACTCATCCAATCATCAAGTAAGTTTCAAGAACATGTTTTGATCATTTTATGCTTTCATTTGATATATATGTTCATGTATTTTCAAGTTATATTGGTCATCCATGCAAGATACTTATGTTTTACATACCACATTTGAACATAAACTCTTTAAATCACTAGATCTATAGGTTTCACTAATGATCTCATGAAATCAACCAAGGTTGGTGATGTTTAGGACCCCATGACACCCTAAGAAGGTGTATGGTAGGATTTGCGAACTTGTGGAGTTGATTTGAGTTAGTATGATCAAGTTTAGAACCAAGAAAGTGAGTTTTTAACAATCTAAAATAGCTACTGTCCAAAAACGTGTAAACTGGAAAACTCAGTAATTTTTGGCATATTTTGGCCTTCATATTCAGAAAGTTCTTTCAAAAACGAAACCGTGGCCGCAAGAATCACTAAAAACCGACTTATAACGAAGGAGTTATGATTTTTCGAAGTTAGACGACGAAAACTAATTTTCTGAAAATTTAGTTGCTGATCGCCGAGGTTCAAAGGACAAAACGAGGCATTAGACGTGATCTAGACGACCCGACCCATTGAGATTATGTTAGTTCATGTTTATACGAAGCCGTGGATGTAAAGAACGTAGAAAACGAGCTTGTAACGGCCGAGTTATTCACGTTTAAAGCCGACGAACTCTAGTTTATTTTGACAGCCACTATTAGAAAGTGTTCTAAATATTAAAACTAGTGTTTTTGCTAAACATAACGTTGTTAGCCGATTTTCTAATTGATCGAGGCTTGTACAATCGAAAGTTAAATGAAACGACATTTATACATTGTTACAAGGTTTTCAAAAACGTCGAGTTTGATCAACAAACACGTAACGTGCAATATTTCGCGACTAGTTTCACGAAGTCAATTTGGACATATTTTCACAAGTTAAGGAAAATATTAAATTGCGATGAAAACGCTACATTTTGCCGATAGAACACCAAACAATGATCGTGGAGTACCGTTTCAACATGTTTACGCGAAAAGTAGTTTATAACTTAACGAGACGTCAAAAGTGTATTTTTCGTCAATAAAAGTTATTTTCAAAACTAACAAGTGGTATCGTTAACATACGTATTTGCATGTGTTGCATTGTATCATTGCTTACATTGGATCACATCATTCATAATAGGTCGTGGTTAGAGACCGAGCTTTATTTCATCATATCCATTATGATCATTGTTGCTATATCATATCAGGTGAGTTTTCATAGCCCCGTTTTAAATTGTTTATTGATTTCTAAACTCTCGGGGGAGAATACATTGCACCATTTTTATATGCGGACCAAAGTTTACAAACTCATTACATTGCTTAAGTTACATCATTGCCCAGATTAAAGTCCCCTTTTATTATCATGAACCGTTAATTGTTAGCAAGCGAGAGTGAGTGAATAGATCTATTGAGGGTGAATCTTCCGTTCGGGTTGGTAGCACCAACTGGTCAAACGAACGCATTTCATTTCTGTCATATTAGAGTGATTGGCAAACACTCGGTTCGGGCATTTCATTCAGTCTAGCTTCGGGGTCATGAGCTTAGAGCTAATGTATCATTTTTATGTGGCATGGTTTTGTCATACACTTTATACTTGTGGTATCCGTACAATATTTCATTTACATAAACCTATGATCTCACCAACATTTTTGTTGACCATTTTTAGCAATGTATTTTCAGGTAATTAAGGTATCGCATGTTGGCTTGCATATGGACATCATGGAGTCGCGGAGTCGACACATCTCACTTTATATTTTATGCACTTATCCATCGTTTGAATTGTATGAACTTGTTTTTCTGAAAACTTGTTTCACCTTTTGGGACCTAGCTTTATAACTCTGAATGTTTTTAAATAATCAAACGATGTATTTTATAAACGACACTTTAAGTCGTTCAATATAACTGTAACTTTGGTGCTATGACCAGTCGTGCCCCTGAATGACTTATTCCGCTGCAAGTCACGAAATTTGGGGGTGTGACAAGGATGACAGTTTGGAAATGGCTGCCACTACTGCTACTAGCTTAGATGCAGAGTAGGACAGTGGTAAAAGCAATAAGACCCAATCCAAGGCAACTTCTAATAAGTCTAGTTCCCATGGAACTGATTCAGGTGAAGGTCCCAGGCGGCAAGAGACCATGGGAGGCACATATGCTCAAACTAGGTTTGAGACTGTGTCTAACATACCCAATGATTCACCACTCGAGAGAGGTAACACACTCCGAAGTGATAAGGGTAGAATGCAACTCAAATAATTGATGAAAACTTGTACCAACTTACAAAAACAAGTTCTTGACCTGAAGTCACCTACATCTTCTCAACAAAATGAGATAACAAGATTGAAGAAGAGGGTAAAGAAGCTAGAGTCAGGGAAAAGGTTAAGAACTCACAAGCTCAAGAGGTTATATAAAGTGGGTACTACATTCAGGGTTGAGTCATCTGAGGAAGAAGAATGTTTGGGGGAGGATGCCTCCAAACAGGGGAGGAAAGATGTGAAGGAAACAGGGGAGGATGAGGTGGTGATGGATAAAGGTGTTGAGTTTGTTATTGAAGATGTCAATGATGCTGCAAATGTTGAAGTTGAGTTAGGTGGTGTTTGTTTATTAAGAGGGTCTGAATCTGAATCTGAACCGCACGTCTGAATCTGAATCTGATGCGTAAATGTCTGAATCTGAACGCATCTGAACGGAAAAAAAACTCATGTTTGAACGGGAAAAAAAATTTTGGTTATTTTGTGTCAACAAGAGGCATTCAGACGCGTTAAGACACCCCTCCCAAGTCTTGACCATTAAGATCTAACTGCATCTGAACGCGTCTGAACAAAAAAAAAACAAACAGTCTGACTGCCAAAATGTTTGACCGATTCAGACATTTGGCACAGTCAGAGGCTGTTCAGATGCAAAATAAAGAAAACAAACGCAGCCTTAGTTAAAACGGGTGAGATCGATGTTAATGCTGCACAAATTACTGCTGTTAGTGATGAAGTTACTACTACCAATGTAGAAGTTAGTACTGCTGACAATGAAGTTACTACTTATACCACAACTGATGAGATCATAATAGCATAGGCATTAAAGATTTTAAAGAGCACAAGACCCAAGGTGAAAAGGGTTGTAATTAGAGAACCAGCTGCTAAACCACCAACAAAAATAGTTCAACAACAAGTACAAGGTAAAGGAAAGAGTATTTTGATTGAAGAGCCTACTGTAAAGCCTTTGAGCAAGAAAGAACAACTCTTAGCTGATGAAGAAGCTGCTAAATTACTTCAAGCAGAATATGATGAAGAAGCTAAAGTTGCAGCTGAACAAGAAAAAACCAGCATTGAGCTTCTAAACACATGGGAAGATATTGAAGCAAAATGTGAGGCTGATCATCTATTAGCTCAGAGAATGTTACAAGAAGAGCAAGAAGAGTTATCCATGGAGGAAAAAGCTAAACTATTCATGGAACTCTTAGAGAAACAGAGGAGGTTCTTTGCACAGAATAGGGCAGAAGCAAAAAGGAACAAACCACCCACCAAGGCTCAACAAAGGCAAATAATGTATGCTTATTTAAAGAATATAGATAACTGGAAGCCTAGTCAATTGAAGAACATGAGTTTTGAAAAGGTTAAAGAAGTTTTTGACAAGGTTTTCAAAAGAGTTAACACATTCATTGATATGGATACAGAGGTGGTGGGAAGTTCTAAGAGAGCAAGTATAGAGTTAGAGAAAGAGAGCAGTAAGAAGCAAAAGGTGGATGAAGGGCAAAAAGAAGGTGATAGTGGTGACAAAGATATAGCTGATCTAAAATAGTACATGGTAGTTGTTTCAGATGATGAAGAAATACCTATAGATGCTGAACCTTTGGCTACAAAGCCCCCTAGCATTGTTGATTGGAGGATTCACAAAGAAGGAAAGAAAACATATTGGGAGATAATAAGGGCAGATGGAAAATCCCAGATGTTTATCACCTTTGGTCACATGCTAAAAAGTTTTGATAGAGAGGATATAGAAACTCTATGGAAGTTGGTAAAGGATAAGTATGGTTCAACAAGGCCTACTGATATTTATGACAGAGTTTTATGGGGAGATTTGAAAGTTATGTTTGAACCACATTGTGAAGATGAAGTCTAGAGAGCGCAGTTTGGAAATACAATATTATTTTGGAGGCTATATGACTCCTGTGGAGTTCATACTGTGGCAATGAAAGGACTTCGGATTTACATGTTGCTTGAAAAGAAGTATCCCTTATCTCTCTCTACAATGACAATGATGTTGAATGAGAAGCTTACAGTTGAATATGACTGTCAGATGTCATTGGAACTTATTTGGTTTATCATACAACTGAAGAACCAAAAATGAAGTGTTTGGAAGCATCCTCCTGGTGAATATGAAGCTTTGATTGAAGAAACTTGATGATTTTAGGGGAAAATATCAAGTTTAGGGGATGATTGTTAGGAATAAAGCTTCTTGATGATAGTGCTGCTCACATTGGTATTACTACTGCTCTAAGGATTTACAACTACTCTTGAATTTCAATGGATAATATGCTAAGTGTTTAAGACTGCTAGTGGAAAGATAAGACTGCTGGAACAAACTTAGTACTGCTGAAGAAATTACAAGGAATATAAGCTAAGTGTGTTAGTGTTGCTAGTACAAACTTAGTGTTGCCAGTACAAAGTTACAACTGCTGAATTATTAATGCTGCTATAGAGTTATAATTAGTGCTGCTCAGTCAAAGTTAAGACTATTAGAGTATTTTTTTTTTTAGTCGGTTTATGTTTATAGTAAGTCGTGTGTTTCAAGTTTTGTATAGGATAAGTATAGAAATGGTTTGATATACTTTCCGTAGAATTGTAAGCCGACTAAGACTCCTTAGTCTATAAAAGGAGGTCCTAGGGCATAGAGTTAGACACGAGTTTTATAGAGTTTATGTGATTCTTTATAGAGTTTATAGCTTCAAGGTTGTATAACCCTAATACTGTTGAGTATTCGTATTATCATCAATAATATTGAAGCTTTGTTTGTTTGTTAAATTGTGTTCTTGTGTTTACGGTTACATTGAAAGTTCTTCTTAATATTAAATACTAGATTCCGCATAGTATTTGATAAACTCAAGATAGTTTCTATTCTAGTTGTGTTAGATTTACATAGCATAGCTAAACCTTTACAAGCTAAGGGAATTCGATCAAGTGTTCAGTTGGGATCAACAAGAAAAGATGTGGAGGAAAAAGGGGAGGATGAGGTGGCACTCATGGTGGTGGTGGCATTTGATTGAATGATGTAAATTATAGGTATTGTTGTTGAACTTGAAGTAATGCCAGTTGATTATATGCTTCTTGGCTTATTTGTAAACCTTGTACATATGATTGTAAATGAACCGAACGTTAATTGAACACTTCATGAACCGTGCAATAAAATGTTCGTTTATGTGCGTTTATTTATTAAATGAACGAGCATGAACACGATTTTATGTCCGTTTGGTTAAATGAACAAAAATGAACAAAAGTCTTGTTCGTTCGTTTATTTTCGTGAACGTCTTATTATACTTTCGTTAATATTTATTTATGTTCATTTATTTATTTATGGTTGTATATCGTATATTTTTCTATACTTTTAAAAATGGGTATACTTAAACAAATGAACACAAATAAAGCACAATATTTTGTATATCTTGTTATTTTTTTTCATACGTTCATTTAAGTTCGTTTAACCCCTTAATAAACAAACATGAGCAATCTCAGTTCTTAATGAACTAACATGAATCAGAAAATTAGTCCGTTTAAACGTTCGTGTCCGTTCGTTTGTCCGTTAAAATTAAACGGACGAACATGAACAAGCCTCCGTTCGTGTTCGTACGATTTGTTTACGGCCCGACTTGTACGTGGAGGATGATGTGTGCAGTATGTTGTGTCGGATGTGGGAAATGGCGTGGGATATGGTTATTCATTTTGTGTGAAACAGTTTGAAAGAGTTTTAAAAAAGAAAAAAAAAAAAAAAAAAAAAAAAAAAAAAAAAAAAAAAAAAAAGGTGTGTTTTGGTTGTTTGGGTAAAAAAATGGTGTTTATTTAATAATATTATTTTCGCGTTATTTGTATTTTTGACTGTTGTATTCGCAGTTTTTTTATATAAAATAGGAAGGTGCAATCAGGCCGTTACGGTCATAACGTTGGACTTATGATGCCGGTGCCGGTACTCTATGGTGGCATCATAGGTCGATGGCGAGGCTATAACGCATCGGTACCGGGCACTCTTTGGATACATGTTAATACTGTAGTAGATCTCTTTTATAAATTACACTGCTAAAAAAGGTATTATGTTGCACTCGCGATATCATATATGATGATAACACGAATCGCGATCAAAGCTAATACCAACAACCAACGTTAACATAATTAAAGATATACTAGCATAAGAAATTTAGGAATCCATGTTGCAACTCTTTTGGAAAATATAACTACTAGCTTCTTATATAGATAAGCTACCAAACAATTAATATTTCCATGTTTGTCGAAAAATACAAAAGAAAGGACACGAAAGGGGACGGGTTTGGAAGATCGAATTTATTTATTTGGTACTCTTGTAGTAACTACTTAGCTATATCTTGAAATACCATATAATTAACCAACATTTACTTCTTTTTCTCATCCTGACCACCTCCATTGGCTGCATTGTCTTTGTAGTTTGGCAATGGAACTTCGTCAGCCTCGATAGCATTCACATCATCAACCAGGTTTTGGTAGTGAATCTTCACTTCTTCCTTAGTCTTCCCCATGATATTTGCAATCTTCTGAAATCGTTGAGGGTCCTTTTCATAGGTAACCAGCAAGGTCTCAAACAGCTTGGTGTTCTGCCAAGTCCACTCAGAACTCGTACCCATATTTCTTCAATAGAGATAGGCGAGCTAGCTAGTTATAGGAAGAGAATGCACAAGATAATTTGTGTGAATATGTGCCTTAACCTTATCGATCTATTTATACGAAAACTGGCTAATAAAGAGCCAGGAGATGAGGTTTTAGTTCATATTTTATGTGCTTGATGTTCAGTGCCATTCACAAACTGACTTGTTACGGTTAAAGAGAGTATTGGCTTTTTCTAAAACTCAGCGGAAAAGTCATTGTAATTCGCTAAGTTTAGGGTGTTTTTAGTGGTTGAGTGAGCTAATAGCTTTGATTGTAGCGTAAAAACAATAATTTGTTGTTTATTTGGCAAAAAACGAGGTTGAATCAGTAGTAGCAGTAACTCTATTTGCCACATATAAAGTCACGGGTATAACAAATTTTAAAGTTGAAGTTTATCAATAATTTTATACGTAACAAATCATTAATTTGCACACAAAAACATTTTTTTTAATGTGCTCATTATATCCTCCGCACAAATAAAAGACAAATGGAAAGTGTTTGTAGCTTAACGATACATGCAAATGTTCTAAGTTTATATTTGGACAATAGGTGCGTAAATTTGATAAAATATAGTGCGCGTATAATTTGCCTTTCATGAAAAAGATATAAAAGAAACCGAAAACACATAAAGATATACTTGTCCAGGAAATATCATTGCACGCATTCAAGTAAGTTTCTTAACAGAAAATTTGATTTAAAATAAAAGCAAGAAGCTAGAAAAAATTAATTACATAGAAACGAGAAATTAGCCTATAATACAAGATTCCCTAAGATTACTAATCCATTCGATCCCATTAATGTTGAATGTTTTGTTTCTATGGCGGATCCAAATATAAGAAATCATTTTGATCAAGTTATTATTCCAAAACTGCTGGCATTGAGACTTTCTAAATCATTCATAACATCATAAGTCCCAATCAAACCGCATTCATAAAGGAAAGACAGATATTAGATGGGGTAGCTTGTCGCGAATTAGATGATAGATCGATTATGCCGTCATATCGGGGTTGGAGTTGCTTATTTTTAAAGTTAATTTCGCAAAAGGTTTTGACAGTGTTCGCTGGGACTTTATTCTAGATATCTTAAACTAGATAGGTTTTTTCACATAGGTGGATTGATTGGATATGTAGGATGTCTACAGTCGGCTTCCGTGTCCATTCTGGCTAACGGGTCACCCACATCGAAGTTTCACAAGAAAAGGGGTTTAAGATATATAAGGGGATCCTCTCTCACCCATTCTCTTTGATATAGTCGTGGAAGCACTACAGATTATCAACTGGAAGCTTGTGATAAGGGCATCTTTAAGGATTTTTCATTTGACCGGGGTGACATAAATATTTCTCAATTACAATATGCGGACGATGCTCGTCTTCAGGGAATGGTCTTTACCCAATGTAAAAAGTCTTATACAAGTGCTTAAATGTTTTCAAAAAGCTTCACATTAGGTGTTAACTAGTTAACAAGTCGTATTTACGGGGTTGGAGGTAATTCAATTGAGGTGGACATGATTGCTCGTCTCACAAGCTGTAAGTCCGGGTCCCTGCCATTTGTCTATATAGAATTCCTGCCGGGAAATCTATGAAAAGGGTTGACACATGGGATGTTGTCATAAATCGTTTGACCAACCGTCGTTCTTCTTGGAAATCAAAGTTGTTATGTAATGAAGGCAGCTCTTGGCACACTACCTGTTAATTATGTGTTAGAATTACATAACATGACTAACATATATATAAAACACATAAAACATCAAAGAGCATGCGGAAGCGTAAGGATCATATAACATGTAATTAGTTAACCGAATAATAAAAGAAAATGCGTGCCTTTGTGATTCCTAGCGAAACAAGGAATCAATAGACAAGAACAAGTAAGTTAGCATTTATTTTAATGCTATTTAGGAAGTGATGGTCATTTGGCATTTAGAATCAATGTGTCATGTATAATATGTATTAAGCATTGTGGGCTTGTAGCATTAGAGTTAATTAGTGATAGCATATAAGTGTAATGTAATTACCAAGCCCACATTAAGTCCACATCTAAGTTTCATCAAAGCTCACCAAAGGCCCACTTTGGTTGGCTGTGTTTCATATTTAACGCACACACACACTTTGCTCTTTGTGTGCCTCATTCAACATATGTAAAAGAGTGTGTGTGTGTGTGTGAAAGTTCCTCCCTAGTCTTTGTATTATTTTCATCTTTTGAATATAATCATTCGACTAGCAAATATCCACATATACTCTTCATGTTCTTAATGTGTATGATTGTGAGTGTCATCGTGTGTTTCTTTGTATGATATAGAAGTGGTTCGATCTATACAAGTGGTATACAAGAGCCAATCAACATGGTAGAAGGTAAGTGTGTTCGGTTTGTGATTAAAAGAAACCAACAGTCGTGGTTTTTGGATTCTCAAAAAGGCACGAAGTGGGTTTTTTTTTTGGAAATCGAATAGCAAGATTCATGTGTAAGGTTGGGTGTGTTAATGGTTATACGATTTGGCTTGTGAATCTGTGACTATTCTTTCACTCGAATCTTGTGTTCTTGTGTGGAATATTTACTTGTTCTAAGTGTTTTGATCGAAACATATCAAGGAAGTTTGAAAGGATGTGTTTCTGGAATAGTTTGGTTATTTTAATTGAATAATCATTGTTTTAGTTGATTTGATTGGTCCAAGTTGGTGAAAGTTGTCAGGAAAGTTGGCTAGTTGGTGAAAAGTTGTCAGGGATAATATCTTGCAAGATAAGGTCAAGTGGGCAAGTGACACAAAAAGTCAAAGAAGTTGGGAAAAGTGCAAATTATCGCTATTTAAAGAGGACAGCGCGTTTTATCGCAATTGGCGAGTTTTATCGCGATTGGACTTTGTCTGTTTTATCGCAATTCAAGTTACTGGTTTTATCGCAATTCATTGCTGGTGCATCTTATCGCAATTCAAAGGTTGGCAAAAATTATCGCAATTGGGCTGGTGAACTTTATCGCAATTGGCACTTTGATAGTTTTATCGCAAATCAGATACACAGTTCTGTACGAGATCCTTGAGCAACTCCAATATCGGACAAGTCTAGCAATTGCGATATCGGACACCACTAGATTTCGGTATTGTCAGTTTCAGCCCTTCTCTTTTCCAGCGACTTTTTGGAAGTTTAAGATTTGACAGAATTAGCCCTCGTACTTGTGTGAATTGATTTCAAAGTTAAATAACTTTTAACGATTTGATTCGAACGTAATTTCGTCAACTCAAAAGTGAACTCGGTATTTTAACTCTTGTATAAGAGTGTAAAATACTTCGACAAACAGATATCTACCCTCTTGTATAAGAGTGTTAGATTTTATATAAATTACCAATTTATATAAATTAGATATATTTCTATCTAAATTGATATTTTGCCATAATTTGTATAAATTTTGGTCAAATTGAAATTTCTATAGAAATTGTCGTGTTTATCTAAAGTGTAATTTACATAACCTTTGTCGAAATTGTAAACTTTTGACTTTGTCTTAATTATACTGTAATCAAATTTTGTAACTTTATTTATGCAACAACAATTCAATCCTCAAACACCGTTCTACCCACAACAACAACAGGTAATCCCACAACAACAATACCCGCAACACCAAGAACCCGATCTTAATGATCAAGATGAGTCAAATGCTGCTTTGACTCACGCTTTTGCTTACCTAACAAAAGCATTCCAAGGACGATATTCCACGCCCACCAACAACAATCAACGAATCTCATCGAACACTCGCAACAAGCAAATTGCACAGCCGAGTTTCAACATGGGACAGCAAGGACAGATGGTTGGGGGATATGGGAATCAGCAGGGATATGCTCCAAGATATCAGATGGGTAATCAGAATGCAGGGCAGTATGTTGGTAATCAGATGGGTCAGTATGTAGGGAATCAGATGGGTACAGCTGTTGGTAATCAAAGGGGTCAGAATGCTGAAAATCGGTTTGGGAATGTTGCTGCTCAGGGAGCTGGGAATATGTATCAGGGTAATGTGATGAAATGCTTCAACTGTCAGGGTATTGGTCACATGGCTAGGAACTATCCCAACAAGCCGAATAAGAGGGATCCAGCGTATTTGCAGAAAGCATTAATGTTGGCACAGAAGGAAACGGATGGGCTTCAGTTGAGTGCAGAAGAGAATGACTTCATGGCTATTATGGATAATTCTGAAGATCAAGAGGACATCGATGCAAACTGCATTTTTATGGCAAATCTCCAGGAGGCAAAGTACGACACGGACTCGGAAGCACCTCCTGCTTTCAACACAAATGCGGTTTCTGAGGTACAACCATATGCTACATGTCACAATAATGAAATGTTTGATATGTCACCTCAAAATGAACAGCATCCTGCGACTCCTAATCTCATTTATGATACATACATGGACGAACCAAGTTGTAGTAATACTAATTTGGTAACTCCAGATATGGATCCTAATGAAGAATTCGAGTCACAGCATACTAATAATGATGAGGAAACACGTGCTATGTTTGAATCATTATTGCAAAATTGTAGTATGGAAATTGAAAAGGTTAAAAAGTTCAATCGCGATGTTAAGGTCGCGAATGCAATCTTGACCACTGAGCTTGAGAGTTATAAGGAAAATGCAAAAGCTTTTGATTTTCACAATAAACGTCAGACAGATCTTGAGGTTAGCTTAAGAGATTCTGAGTTAAGAGAGAAACATTTGCAAATAAAATTTGACACTCTCGATGTTAATTTGAATTTGCAAATCAAATCTCTTAACAAAGAAATTTCTGAACTAACCAACCAGCTTTCAAAACAAAAATCAACTTATTCCAATCTTGAAAAAGAAAAGAAGGAGTTAAATGAAA
The DNA here is from genome assembly GCA_021014915.2 of Artemisia tridentata subsp. tridentata. NCBI lineage: Eukaryota > Viridiplantae > Streptophyta > Magnoliopsida > Asterales > Asteraceae > Artemisia > Artemisia tridentata. The sequence continues at coordinate 81,724,551 of CP139504.1, forward strand.
GGTTTTCAAAACGCGAAAAGGATCTTCTTAAAGAGATTACTGAAAAAAAGGAAACCATTGCAAAGTTGGAAGATTTACTTGTAAAAACGGGACATTCTGCACAAACAATTAATTTGTTAATAAACGATAAAAACCCGATTTTACATACAATGAAGAAAGTGGCTATCGGTTATGAAAACCCTTATTATCTCAAGAAAGCTCAGAAAGAACAGAATGTGTTATATGATGGTACTCTTATAAATGATAAACATGATCCTATAGAGGTTCATGATTCTGATGAAATGATCGAGCTTGCTTAGGAGAGTAGAATTAAAATGAGACAAATGAACCCAGAAATTAAACCAATAGACTATAACCAGCTCAACATAGACTATGGCATTCATCTTGTTCTAAAAGAGTCACCAATGTTTTTCAAACAACCAGTAACTGTCGCAAAACGAATATTTGTCTCAAAACATCTGTCTAACATCGAACAAATGGCATCTAAAAACACTTGTGAAACAAGTGCAGCTAGACTATATTTGGTTGATCTTAAACAGAGAATTGAAACACTTCAAAGTATTGTGGCATCCAAAACAAACAGTAACAACAAAGACTGGTTTTCAAGTTTTCAGACTGAACTAAAAGGAATGTTTGACAATGACATTAATCCACACATTGCTGCAATCTATGCGGTTGTTCAAAATGTAGAACACAATCTTTTGAAAGAGTCAGCAGAATTCGTTAAGGACCACAAATCCTTAGTGAAGGAAGCTAATGAATACTTGGAACGGATAATGATTTTGGAAAAACAAAATGACTCTCTCTCCTTTGAGGCTCTATCGACTGACATCATGTCTATTATTTACCAAACATATTCTGTTGAGGATGATGAACGACTTCGAGCTGAGACTTCCGAAATTGTTGTAAAACATGAAAAGGCACTTGCCAAGATTGAAAAACAAAATGTTACATATTTTAAACAACTTGATACGAAAAAGGAAGAATGCAAGTATGACAAATTGTCGTATGAGCGCTCTTATAAAAATATGCAAGATCAAATTGATTTTTTGAAGTCTTAGCTTGCAAGTCAAAAAGGGCAGGGTGAGGAATCTACGGGTATTGCACCATTAACCCCCTTGCCTAATGAGAAACCAAAAGAGAAAGCTGTTGTCGAAACATCGAATGTAATAGCACCTGGCCTTTATAGGATTAGTCTCACTACTGCGTCTGCCTCTACATCTAAAACATATAGGGCGATAGACAAAAGTAAGAAAGATACTCCAAATGAGTCTAGGAATGCTACTACAACATCTAAGGACAACAACAAAAATTCTAATGAGTGTGCCTTACCTTCTACAGGAATAGAAAGCAACTCTAGGAGCAAAAGACAGTCTAGGAGCAATAACAAGAAACCTAGTGTCTCGCCTGTTTCTGAGAGTGCATGCAAGAAAGTATAAGAACACCCTAGGAATTTACCGCTTTCCAAGAAGAAACATGTATCATCTAGTTGTAATGATAAGACTCCTGTTTCTAATGCATGTAATGATTCTGATTGTTTAATGCAAAAGAAATCTTTGTCTAAAAATGCTTGTGATGATAATGTTTCTAATGATGTGAAAAAGAATGATATGCCTGAACAGAAAAAGAATCCTTCAGTAACTAAGGCTAAGTCTAGATATATTCGAAGACTTATTGCAAAAGCTAGGAAAACCACTAGCAGCCTATTACCTAAGGATCACACCAAGTTTTGTGATTGGAAACCAACGGGTAGAAAGTTTAAACTTAAGAATGGCACATTAGAAATAGTTCCCAATGCATCCATGGAAACCAATTCTAAGTGTAATTCACCTGTTTCATCTAACCCACTGGAACCAAATGTTAAACGGTTTCCATATACAAAATCATATGTTCTTTGCAGGTCATTGAAATTTGTCTTTGGATCGTCGACTCGGGTTGCTCCAAGCATATGACCGGGAATCTGAAGCTGCTGATCAATTTTGTGTGGCAGTTCATGGGGACTGTACGTTTTGGGAATGATCATGTTGCAGCTATTCTGGGTTACGGAGATCTTTGGTTTGGAAACTACTTAATCACTCAGGTTTACTATGTCGAAGGGTGGGGACACAATCTGTTCTCAATCGGGCAGTTTTGTTATGCTGATTTAGAGGTTGCTTTTAGGAGAAACACTTGTTTTGTCAGGAATTTGGTGGGGAATGATCTCTTAATTGGGAATCGTGGCACCAATCTCTATGCAATTGACATAAACCAAATGGCCTCTTCATCTCCTATTTGTCTCATGACCAGGGCAGGCGAAACAAAATCCTGGTTGTGGCATAGACGTTTGTGCCATCTGAACTTTGACACGATCAACAAGCTTGCCAAAGACAACATCGTCTCCGGTCTTCCTAAATTCAAATACACCAAAGAACACCTATGTCCATCATGTGAGCAAGGAAAGAGCAAAAGAGCAACATATAAACCTAAACCCGTACCTAGTTCGGTTGATAGGTTGCATTTGCTGCACATGGACTTATGTGGCCCAATGAGAGTTCAAAGCATAAATGGGAAAAAGTATATTCTTGTAATTGTTGACGACTATTCAAGATATACATGGGTAAAGTTTTTGAGATCAAAAGACGAAGCACCAGGCACCATCATCACCTTTCTGAAGCGTATTCAAGTTCTACTTCAAGCTCTAGTTAGGATAGTAAGAACGGACAATGGCACAGAATTTGTAAATCAGGAGTTAAGATCATTCTTTGAAGAAACTGGTATTACACACCAGACATCAGCTGTCCGAACTCCACAGCAGAATGGGGTAGTCGAAAGAAGAAATAGAACTCTTGTGGAAGCTGCTCGCACAATGCTGATTTATTCCAGTGCTCCGTTATTCTTATGGGCTGATGCTGTTTCTACTGCTTGTTTTACTCAAAACCGATCCCTAATCCATCCAAGATTCAATAAAACCCCATATGAACTTGTCAACAACCGAAAACCGGATATTTCTTATCTTTATGTATTTGGCGCTTTATGCTATCCAACAAATGATAGGGAAGATCTGGGAAAGTTGAAGGCTAAGGGTGATATTGGAATCTTCATTGGTTATTCTGAAAACTCGAGGGCATTCAGGGTGTATAACAGGAGAACGAAAAAGATAATGGAGACGATGAATGTGAAGTTTGATGAAATTTCACAAATGGCTTCTGAGAGACTCGCTCTAGAACCCGCGCTTAACCCAATGACTTCCGGACATATCAGTTCGGGACTCGCACCTCAAGGAGCTTAATCAATTCATGACGAACAACCCACAACTCAAGAACTGGATAATTTCTTCGAGTTCATGTACGATGAATACTATGGTGGCGCTTCGAAAAATGCATCTAACCAACATTCCGCTGCACCCACTCAACATCAACAACCACCACCACCACCAAATCCAGATGCATCAACAACATTCGAAGCTGGCGCACCAACTCCCTCAACATCAACATCATCTACATTTACTCCACTATCTCCAGTAATTGAAATTGTTCTACCAAGAATTGATGAGCAAGAACAAAATAATGCTGTGTTAGACGATGACGTCTTTGAAAACCCGTTTGGAATGGAATCTGGTGAATCATCTTCCAGATTACATGAACCGTCTAACACACATTCATTCTGTCCAAGGTACCCTTCAACACTACAGTAGACAAAAGACCATCCGATTGAACAGGTTATTGGTGAACCCTCAAGACCAATTCAGACGAGAAAACAACTTCACACCGATTGCGACATGTGCATCTATATGTCTGCTCAGTCAGTCTCATAGAACCTAAGAACATTCGGGAAGCAATGGCAGATAATGCCTGGATTGAAGCGATGCAGGAAGAACTTCTTCAATTTCAAATCCATGACACCTGGGATTTAGTTCCAAGACCAATTGACAAACTAGTCATTGATCTTAAGTGGTTATGGAAAAACAAAAAGGATGAAGAAATGACTGTGATTCGCAACAAAGCTCGTCTGGTTGCAAAGGGATACAGACAAGAAGAAGGGATAGATTTTGAAGAGTCATTCGCACCAGTTGCAAGGCTTGAAGCAGTCAGGATTTTCTTAGATTATGCGGCTCACAAGAACATCACGGTTTATCAGATGGACATCAAGATAGCATTCTTGAATGGAACTCTGAAAGAAGAAGTGTACGTGAGTCAACCAGACGGTTTCGTTGAAAAGATCATCCGGAATACGTTTACAAGCTAAAGAAAGCAATCTATGGTTTGAAACAAGCCCCACGGGCGTGGTATGACGAGTTATCATCTTTCTTGTTGTCAAATAATTTCACCAAAGAAACAATTGATCCGACCTTGTTTGCAAGAAAATACAAAAATGACATTTGGATTGTTCAGATTTATGTGGACGACATAATATTTGGGTCCACTAATCCGACACATTCAAAACATTTTGAAAATCTCATGAAAAGTAAATTCGAAATGTCCATGATGGGTGAATTAAAATTCTTTTTAGGCTTACAAATTCATCAATCCCCACGTGGTATTTTTCTCAATCAAGCTAAGTACACAATTGAGATTTTGAAAAAATATGGATTGGACAATTGTGACTCTGTTGGTACTCCAATGGTCACTTCACCCAAGATAGGCGCTGACCTAAATGGGAAACCCATGGATCCAAAGAAATATCAGAGCATGATTGGTTCTCTCATGTACCTAACTGCTAGCCGACCAGATATTCATTTTGCTGTTTGCTTACTTGCATGGTTTCAGGAAAGGCCTACCGAACTTCACCTCCAAGAGGTCAAACGGATCTTTCGATACCTTCGAAGAACCATTAACATGTGTCTTTGGTATCCGAAGGATTCAGAGTTTACACTAATGGCATTTTCAGATGCAGATCACGCCGGTTGCCAAGTTACAGCAAAAAGTACATCAGGCGGAGCGCAATTTCTGGGAGAAAAGCTAGTAGGCTGGTCCTCAAGGAAACAAGACTGCACTGCTTTATCAACAGTAGAAGCCGAGTATGTGTCTCTATCTGCGTGTTGTGCCCAAGTTCTATGGATGAGGACACAACTCACAGATTATGGTTTCTCTTTCAACCGCATACCTTTGTATTGCGATTCAAAAAGTGCCATAGCCATCTCGTGCAACCCAGTGCAACACTCGAAGACCAAGCATATTAGAGTCCGCTATCACTTCATAAAAGAGCACGTTGAAGAGGGTACTGTTGAATTATTTTTCGTGAAGACTGAATATCAACTCGCCGATCTATTTACTAAAGCCCTCCCAAAAGAGCGGTTTGAAAATTTAGTTCGTCGAATTGGAATGCGAAGCCTAACTCCCGAAGAGTTAGAAAGTCTTCTCGAATCTTCTTGATTTATATCAAAAAGCTTCGCATGTAAATATTTTTGTAAATATATACTTGTTCAAAAATACTGTAAATACAGAAAATTTCAAAAAGACATAAAAAATATAAAACTCAAAACCCAAAAAAAAAAAATATTCTTCTCACGACATGTCTCTCGTATAATCGATATTCTGTACGTATCTAGAAATGTCATTCAACAATGATACGGGCACGTACAGATGCTTGAGCGAGAGTTCTTTTTATGTTTTTCCAAAACATATCGTTTCTCAAATTATTCTTCATTAAGGCTTTCGTATATTTCAGTACGAGACCCGTGCTTTATTGTGAAATCTTTTATCGTGGCCCGAGTACTCCAACTCGAAAAGATTTCATACTAAAGGCTACATTGAATGACTTCTGATTATTTCCGATCAGAACTCGCAATGTTAATGGCAAAAAGCTAAACCCGTGAGCACTTAATCAACATTGTTTCAAAAAGATTTTTCAAAGTCTTTCTATAAATTTTGTGCTCACATTGACTCCCTCGAAGACCCCTAAATGCTTTTAAACTCAATTGTTTAATAAAATGCTCTGTTTAAGGGGGAGTACAAAAAGAAAATGTTCCGATTTTCATGCTAAAATCAGTCCATCTCTCCACCAAAAGTTTCATTTTAATCCACTGTTTTCAAAAATACCACTTCATGCTATTTTTGAGGGGGAGATTAAGTGTTTAAATATATGGGGGAGAGGACGTGATTAAAATGTGATCAAAAAGTTTTATGGTTTGAATCTCAAAACGAGTTCTTCAAAAAGACTCAGAACAACTCTCGAATTGACGAAACTAACTGTCCGTTATCGAAAAGACTAGTCCGGGACGGGTAATAATTTCAAGCTGGCTTTCCAGTGATGTAAGCGTGTCTCGCAAAGGACTTGTCTGAGTAGAATGTACCAATTTGAGAGATGATCTTTGAATATGACCGGGACGGGTAATAATTTCAAGCTAGTCTAACTAGTGATGTAAGCGTGTCTCGCGAAGGTCACGTTCATTGAAAGTCGATCATTTCAAATGTGCGAACTCTACCCAACATGTGCAATTTATTTCAAAAATGCATGAGCACATGTGAAGGGGGAGTGTTTCAAAAATGCAAAACTCTCAATGTGTTAACAAAATGTGTTTTCTCATAAACACTTTGAGAGATTTTCACAAGGTTTAATGGCATGTGACAAATAATCTAGGATAATCATGGTGTAATAAGGTGATTATGGTTAGGTTATGTCCAATGATCCGCCAGAACCGGAGGGATCTACCCAAGGACAATTCCAATAGCTTAGAATTAGAAGTCCTTAGGTATGATTGAAAAAAGGAGTATAATGAGAAAGGAGAAAGAAGGGGTTGAAGAATGAAAAAGAAAAGTTTTGTAAGGGTGAAAAGAAATAGCCCTCCATGAAAACTTAGGTCAGAAACCGGGTCAATACATATGCTATCGGTACTCACTAAGGTGATACTGATATTGAAGACAAGACGTCATAGACCCAGTGACGCATTGCACCACCCCTCCTATCCACTCAGATATCTCTCAAAAGATATGTGGAAAACTAGAAGGGGGGTTGAATAGTTTTTACCGTTTTTAAAGTTTTATTTGCTTTGTTACTATATGTTAATTCAAAGGAAACAATCACAAATAAATAATCACACAATGTAAACAAAAGATAAAGAGAGGAAAGATCAAACCACACAACACTGTTGTTTATAGTGGTTCGGCTACAAGGACTCTCTTCCTTGCCCTACTCCACTCCCCGAGCTTCCAACTCGAGAGTTTATCTTTCACTAAGAAACAAACTCCTTTTCTAGGCGGAGAAAACCTTTACACGTCGCTTACTTCCTTTTCCGGTACTAAGCTAAACACCGGGTTCTTTCACAAGGTAGAACCAACCTGACGTCGCCTATTTACTTTACCGACACTAAGCTAGATGTCGAGTTCTTTACAAGGGTACAACCACTCCCTACACTCTTTGTGCTTTGAGGACTAAAGCACTAACCACACTTACTGATTACAAATGATAGATATGATGTGTGAAACAAACTACAATATCACACAGTAATGCAACTAAAGGATTACGGTTCTGTAGATCCTTGAAAGCTTGATCTCTCTTCTACAAAATGAAAGATCAAAATGAAATGCAACTATGAATGATGTTAGTAAGATATGTACTGAATGAATATATGTGTTTAAGCTATATGAGTGATGAGAAAGCCAAATGATCAGCTTGCTATTTATAGGCAAGCTGATATCCAGCTCACGGATCCCACGGATCCCACAATAGGGATCCGTCCTTCATTAGACTTGGATCCGTGGGAGATGACAGCTAAGGGATTTGGTGTATCTTTCCAAATCTTCCATATCTTACCAAATCATCAAATGTCAACTATGTAACTTGTAAATCTAAACAAGATATATCAAGATCTAACAAAGATATTATATGTGATGTATGCAATGATGTCATAGAATGATTTTAGAATTAAAGTTTCCTTTTAAGGAAACAAGTTACTAAATAAGCAAACTTGTAATTCTTGGTTATTATGTGAAGTGTAAAATGTGTACTTAAGAGACTTAAGCTAGTATTTATTATTTGCTAAAAGATATTCCTTTTATCTGTCATTAACAAAACTAAGAAAAGATCAAAGAATATAAATAACATTTTTGAGACGATATTTGTATTAACAATCTCCCCCTTTTTGTTGATGACAAAACATAAGGTATATTTTTGAGCAAGAAAATAAATATAGTATAAGTTCTTAAAAATATATATTAAGTTTGTTTATTAAAGAAAAGTTTTGTAAAAATGTATGTACTGTGATGAATCACAATTAATGCAAACTTAGTCCTTTCTCCCCCTTTTTTTCGAAACAAAAAGAGTAGCGTAGCGGAATGCGATTTTGAGAACTTTAAAGCTCCCCTTGTTTTATACTCCCCCTAGATGGAGTAATCAAGGAAATGATGCATGAATCTACAAAACAAACGGTTAGTATATGAAATGCTTATGAAATGCTCCCCCTCGATGTATACTCCTCACTTCTCGAGTACCAACGTATACTTTGAAGGGTATGATATGCTGCAAATGAAGTGTTAGTAATGAATGACTTCATTGAAGAAGTAGAATGCTTGTGAAGTGTTCTTCCAAACAAGCCTTTCAATATGTTTTGACTTTAAAAAGTCAAAGTAAATGTCTGATCAATATTTGTACCTAAAGCAATCATAATCAAGGTATAATATAGGTTATATAAGGATGTTAGTTCACAATGATAATGATAATATGCAATATATTGATCACTCATAAGCATAAAACATCACATTCATAGATATTGAAAATTTTGTGACAAAAGTCACAATGATGAAATGATGTTACAAGTACAATAAAAAAAGACATCCTAGAAAGAAATAAAAAAAGTCCTAAAGCAACAATCCAAAAGGTCCTAACAACTAGTCTAGAAAGCTCCTATTGAGGAGGATGAGAGATGGCGTTTAAACGTTCAAGAACATGGTTCAAGATGAACCTCATCTCATTTTGAAGCTCATGGACCAAGATGTTGGTCCTTTGGGCCAAGTGAGCCATTCTCTCACAATGTGCGCAATCATGACTTGAGAAGCCGGGAGGAAGACTAGGCTCCAAGTTTTGTGGTGGTGGTGGTGGTGATGGTGGTTGGTTGTTGTTATTGTTTGATGGTTGTTGTGGTGTTTGGAGAGAGTTCATAAGGATGTTTTGAATGTCCATTGCTTCTTGAAGGCGATGGTCAACCATACCCGAGAGAGTATAGAGTTGTGTTAATTCCGCACTTATTTCCTCTTGTGTTTGAGGAATGTTGCTCCACATCGCCTCATCTATGGCGATGAGTGTTGAAGTTGGTGATAGTGGTGGTATTTGGGGATGAGATTGTGGTGCTTCACGGTATAGAGGACCATGAATCTCCGGATGGAGAGGATGAAATAGCATAGGTTCTAAGTTTTCAAGACTTATTGGTGGAGGATTGGTTGATGTAGGTGGAAGATCTTCTAACTCTTCAAGATATGGTTGTGGAGATGTTGGTGGTGTCCTAAAGAGTTCCATGCGTTGGAGTTTAGTGAGGATGGTGATGAGACAGACTTCTCAGACTGTGATGGAGCGGGAGCGGGTGGTGGTGTGGTTGCTACAGGAGTAATGGTAGGAGGTGGTGTTTTTATGACTACATGTGAGGGAGTTGGAGTGGTTAAAGTAAGGAAGTTTTCACTAGAAATGGGTGAGGATATGTTTAGTGGTGATGATTCTTCAGAGGATGAATTATGGATGTTGATGAAACAACAAGGTTTCACACTAATACGGGCTGTTCTTTTTAGTGGCTTGGATGTGGAGGAGTTGTTTGATTTTGTCATTGAGACTTTTTGGTGAAGTATGATAGCTAAAATGTACAGGAGAAAAAATGGTTGTGATGTGAATTGAAGATCCTAAAGTGCTAATTTATAGACAAAAGGTTTGTGAGTCTGTGTGTTTGGATTTGATGTGAATCCAATAGAGAATGTTGGTTTCTAATGATTTGGAATAAAAATTTGTGCAGGTCATATCAAGGAAGTCAATCCATTGAGCTTGGGTTGAGTAATGTGTTGTGGATTTGCAGTAAATACAAGGGGATAGTGGAAAATCTTATGATTTGATATTTCCACGGATTTGACGGATCCCTAAAAAGGGTTCCTTCTTTGTATCAGTTTGGTAACTCACACCTAAAATTCAAAAATTTAAATTTTGGTGGGAAATTTTGTTCCTAAGTTTCTAAGAATTCCTAAATGATTCTAAGATGAATTATGATCATTGAATGAATCCTAAATGATACTAAACACTAAGATTTAAGAATCGAGATGAGTCGAAAAAGTTTTAGAATTTTACTGGGGAACCTGCGGATCCAAGTTGTATCAAATGCGGAACCAAAGTTTGGGATCCGTCGAATCCGCAGGTAGGCGGATGGCGGAACCAACGATAAGCCTTGGCGGAGCCAAAGTTTGGGATCCGCCGGATCCGTGTCCTAATTGCTAAAAGTAAACAGAAGACTTGTCATATTTCGCGTTTTTTGACGAAAACCCGAAAATTCACCTAGACCTTACTTAACATCTAATATGTATAGCAAAACAACTAAATATGATAACATTAACACACGATTGAACATAGTTTAATCCGTTCTTAGAAACTTACCTTTTAAGGTGTTATGCCAAACATAGGCTATAACCTGGAAAATTGATAACCATGAGGGTTTTCTACCTGCAAATGTTAGTTATTACATATACATAACAAGTATTATCAGATAAAGTCGAGACACATAGAAGTTTAACATCACATAGTCTAACATTGTTCAAATCCAAACACTCCTTCAACTAAGCTTCTTCTTCAACTTCTTCATTCCTTTGTGCAATTTCATCATCCAACGACCAAGATTCTTTACCATTCCTTTAATGTTTCGATACTCAGCGGATTCATTTGGAATTGGAGGAAGATGGCTCAAGTATTCGGGTGGAGGAATTCTAGAATTTGGCAAACCATCATCTTCACTCATTGAAGATGATGAGGATGATGTTGGTACACGAGGTCGTTTACCTTTATCAACACTAACCCTAAAGTCACTCAAAGGAACGAAGGTATGTTCAATTTCATTGTATTCCGGAACAAAACCTAATGGGTTTGGACGGGCGGGTGCAAAGGCTCTATAGAGGCGGGTTAAGAGCATTCCATAAGGCATTGCAATCTTGCTTTGAACCAGAATGTCAGACATTCTTTTGTCAACATAATAAGCAAGATTGAAGGGTTGACGAGTAGAGATGTTGTACATCATATGACACAAACAAGCATTGATGTGATCACGATTTCCTATGGTGCACATCACATTAGCCCTTAAGACCTCTTCCATTTTCTTGAATTCGGGTATGAGTTCATTTAGCTCCATTGCAAATGGATCTCTAGCAACTTCGCGGCCACGATACATCCTTGTGGGGTTGTTCTTAGGAATGAAGAGATGTTCCCTAATCACTTCTTTTGATGCGAGAGGAGTGACATATGGTGTCGTCCTATCGAGATTGGATTCTAAGATTGTTAAGGACCATTTTTCCGAGTAAATACATGTCCCTTGACTTGGAATGCCCAAGACCTCACCAAATTGATCAAGAGGGATGTTGACAAAATTTCCATTTAAAGTAAATTGAAGACTTAAGAAACCTTGGTCACATGAACTAAGACCTATACTAGCATAGAACTCAAGAATGAACCTAGGGATGATTGGTTCATCTATATCCAAAAGAGTATCAAATCCTATTGCGGCTAATTGTTCCCTAAGTTTTGTTCCTTCATAGAACGAGGAATCTACGACTCTACCCTCATGGACATACTTTTTCTCTAAAGCTTTGAAAATTTTGATTTGGGCATTGGTTAGACCTTTGGTTTTGTGGACTTCGGGTAAGTAGTTAATGGTTCTTTTGTGATCGTAGTTGGTTGCGGGAGGCATGATTTTCCTAAATACAAAAGTTACATAGTTTTAGTTGAAATGATCAAATTAAGTGTAAAATTCCTAGTGTGTGCCTACATGGGGACAATATGGTGGTGCGGTTATCTCGACCCTTTTTTATGCATGAAAATTTAGTTTATGCAAGTTTAGTGTAAAAAACAAGAGATAACCCAAACACTCCTATTTCAATGTAGCTACGGTTGAATGTACCCGAAAATACATATTAATTATGTATTCCCTTTAGCATTCAAGAGACATTATGCAAGTGATGTCTAAAAGATAACGTTTTTGCATTTGTATGAACAATGTTCAAAAAGATCATTTTACCTAGTCGTTAGAAGGTTTTAGTAAGAAAACTTTCAAGGGGTTTTTGTTAAATTAAGACAATGTGCTATGAGATGTAATTCCTAACTAAGAAAAACATGTTTTTAAGTGTAATGCAGTAAACATGCTTCATGATTTTTCAAAAATTATGCATATACCCCAAGTTTTGGTTTTGTGCATGAAATAGAAATCCTAGACGCAGATCAGGACTATAAATATGATAAGAATACTTACAGTGGTGTTAGAAGCACAAATTTGTGGAAGAAAATGGTCTAAATTGTGATGGAGATTTAGTGTGTGTCGAATACAGTAGGGTGATATGTTTTGGAGTGAGGAATGAATAGTACTTGTTCTTGTTTATTTAATAATAAACGTGATTGTGCATGCGACGGATCCGGCGGATCCAAAACAAAGGATCCGTCCTTGTTATCGATTGGATCCGCGGAACAGAATGCAATTTTTGGTTTAGTGTCGAGTGTGGTTAAACTAATATTTACACTAATGTTTTACCTAATCACTAGGTTCCATTAATCCTAATCCAAGTCTAAGATAGTTGAAAGGTTCTCGTTTAAGTGGTTTTGTGAGAATATCAGCAATTTTGTCCTCTGAGGAAACTTTCTCAATTGAGATGATTCCCTTCTGTACATTGTTGCGAAGGAAGTGTTGGCGTATTTCAATATGTTTGGTTCTAGCGTGTTGGACTGGATTTTTGCTTAGATCGATATCACCTTTGTTGTCGCAAAGAATGGGAATGTTGTTGAGTTCAATTCCATAGTCAACGAGAGCTTGTTTCATCCATAGTGCTTGTTGACACGCCTTTCCTGCAGACACATACTCTGCCTCTGTTGTTGAGATTGCGAGGGCAGTTTGTTTCTTAGCGAACCATGATGTGAGACAATATCCTACAAAAGTACAAATACCGCTAGTACTTTTCCTATCAACATAGTCACCGGCATGATCTGAGTCGGTATACACTATGGTTTCTACACCCGTTCCTTTGGGATACCATAATCCTAAGTGTGTAGTACCTTTGATGTACCTAAATATCCGTTTAACGGCTTCAAGATGGGACATTTTTGGATCTTCTTGAAAACGTGCACATAGACAAACACTAAACATAATGTCAGGCCTACTAGCCGTAAGATAGAGTAAACTACCAATCATTCCTCTATATTTAGTGCAATCTATGGATTCATTTTCTTCATCCTTTGTGAGTTTGGTTTCGGAGGACATGGGTGTTCTCATGGGTTTTGAGTCTTCAAGACCAAACTTCTTAAGCATATCTTTGATATACTTTGATTGGTTGAAGAATATCCCATCTTCTAATTGTTTTATTTGGAGACCTAAGAAAAAGTTTAGTTCCCCCATCATACTCATTTCAAACTCGTCATGCATGATTTTTGAGAAATCGTCGCATAACTCTTGACAAGTTGAACCAAATATAATGTCATCCACATATATCTGGACTATGATAATATGTGATCCCTTTTTTTTTGGTGAAGAGAGTATTGTCTACTAGGCCCTTGGTATACTTATGGTCAACTAGGAAGGTCTTAAGTCGATCATACCAAGCCTTTGGTGCTTGCTTAAGTCCGTATAAAGCTTTCTGATGCGCGTGATGTGTCGTTGCGGTTTAGCAGTTTTAATGCCTACTCAAGTTTTAAATTTATATTTAGCCGACTTATCAATAACACACACACTTAACGAGCAGTGTACCCGGTCAGTATGAAGATAATGGTAAGTAGAGTGTCGATCACTAAGAGTGGAACGTATTATCTAGTTATTCTAATCAGTATTTTAATATCCTAACGCAAGGGGGTTTCAGCCTGAGAGACTGGCACGATTTGTTGCAATTAAAATAATAAAATAAACCAATAGGCACGAATCAGCAAGTAGCACACACGTACACAGATAGATACTCGAGACAATAAGAGGGCTGTCCTTATAATTAAGTAGATTGTCACTTGTTTTATTGATAGCTTTATATGAAGTGTATGTAGTTAATCCTTTCTCGTTGGTCCTATTCTTATCGGCGAGTAAACCCTTAATGATTACTTATGTCTAAAAGTTATTCCTAAGTGATCAATTTAGAAACAACCGTGGGAGCCACATTATGTCCCGCAGTCAAATGCCCGCAAGCCACTAATAAACACAGAGGTTATCAATGCACTAATAAGTAGTAACCAAAGACATCAACATATAAACTTTAATTAATGGGAAAGCAAGTATTAAAGGGAGTGCAATCTTTCCGTTGTCACATTACACAAGCCACCAATCCTGATGAATTAAAGTTTGCTAACACAATAAAACAAAACTACTTAATGAATTAAATACATGCAGCACCTTCTTACAGCTCTTGTATCTTTGATTTGGGTGTGTCTTGTGCTGCCTCCTTGACTGAATTCGTCCTTTGTTCCTACTGTTCGGTCTTCGGTGTTAGGGTTTTGGAACTCTTTAATTCGTCTGGTCTACGGGGTATTTATAGTTTCTGTCTGAGGGAAGATGCGGCGCATGTACTTAACTTCGCGTGGGGTCCAAGATTATAATATTCAGGAATATTCGTACACCGCCAGAAGATGCGGCGTAACTCTTTATTAGATGCGGCGCATGTCCTCTTGTATCTTGGATCGTATCTGGTGATATCTTGATAGAGATGCGGCGCATGTTGAGAGTGAGATGCGGCGCATCTGGAGCAGAATTGACTTGATCTTGTCCATGTCAGTAGACTTTCACTTTATGCACGTTTTGCTCCATTATTAGTCCAAAATAGCTAAGTTTCACCAAATGCTTGTTTTTACCTGAGAATTACAAAAGTAAACAATTAAGTATCAATCCTCATACATAATATAGTAAAACAAGTCAAATTAATAGGATAAATGATAGTAATAAAATGTACTTATTTGAGTTCATCACTTTCTTAAGTTTGAAAACATAATTTGGTTTTTCGAAGTCGGCAAAGCCGGGAGGTTGTGCAACATATACTTCTTCATTTATAAAACCGTTTAAGAAAGCACTTTTGACATCCATTTGAAATAACTTAAAATCATGTGCACATGCATATGCAAGTAAGATCCTAATAGACTCAAGTCTAGCTACGGGTGCAAAGGTTTCATCGTAATCTATACCTTCTTGTTGATTGTAGCCTTGAGCTACTAGCCTAGCTTTATTTCTAGATACAATACCATTTTCATCCATTTTATTTCTAAAGACCCATTTTGTGCCGATTATTGTTTGGTTTTTAGGTGGAGGGACCAATGTCCAAACATCATTTCTAATAAATTGATTTAGTTCTTCTTGCATAGCAATTACCCAAGATTCATCTTTTATTGCCTCGTTTATATTTTTAGGCTCAACCGTTGAAATAAAACAAAAATAATTGCTTTCATTTTGAGCTTTGGATCTTAATTTTCTTTCATTAAGTTTTCCTATGACGTTTTCTAATGGATGACTTTTAGTTTCTTTAATATTGACTATTTCTCCTTTTACGGGTTCATTGTCATTTTCAATGTTTTCTATATCATTAGCCATTTGATTTTCAACTAAGTCATCATCTACCAAAGGTGATGTCTTAGAGGGAGGTGGACTTTCATTGAATGTTACGTTCAACGATTCCTCGACTCTTGATGTTTCCTTGTTTAATACTATGTATGCTTTACTGTTTTGTGAGTACCCAAGAAATACACCTTCATACGACTTTGGGTCGAACTTGGTGAGATAATCCTTTGTGTTCAAAATGAAGCACTTACTTCCAAAAACTCTAAAATATCCTAATGTAGGCTTTTTTCCTCGATAGATTTCATAGGGAGTTTTATTTAAAATTTGTCTAATTAAAACTCTATTTAGGATATATGTGGAAGTATCTACAGCGTGACACCAAAACTTTTGAGGTATGTTTTGTTCATTTAACATAGTTCTACTCATTTCTTGAATTGTTCTATTTTTACGTTCTACTACACCATTAGATTGAGGTGTACGAGGAGCCGAGAAATTATGAGTTATTCCATTATTATCACAAAAATTTCCAAATTGGATTTCATTATCAAATTCTCGACCATGGTTAGTTCTAATAGATACTATGTTACTTCCTATTTGATTTTGAATTTTCTTGCTTAGAATTTCAAATTTATCGAATGCCTCATTTTTAGTTTTCAAAAATTTTGTCCATGTATATCTAGAGTAATCATCTACAATGACTAAAGTGTAAAAATTTCCTCCATAACTTTGTATAGCCGACGGGCCAAACAAATCCATATGTAATAATTCTAGGCATCTAGATGTAGTTACCATGTTTTTAGCCTTATGGCTATTATGTACTTGTTTCCCAATTTTGCAAGTATCACAAAAGTGTTGGTCATATTTCAACTTGGGTAGGTTCCTAACGAGTTCTTTGGATGACAAAGATTGAATAAGCCTCATATTAGCATGACCTAAGCGTCGATGCCATAGAGTTGAGTTTTCGTCCAAGGAGGTAAGACATAACTTATCTTTAGGTGTTTTATCTAATTTCATAACATAGACATTATTCTTTAAAACACCTTTTCCTACGGTTATGCCATCTTTAAGTATTTTACTTCCATTTTCACTGAAAAGGACGTTATACTTTTTGCGGCATAATTGACTTATACTAAGTAAATTAAATCCTAAATTATCTACATGAGCAACATCATCAATAAATAGAGAGTCATGAGAGATTGTACCTTTTCCGATGATTTTACTTTTAAGCTTGCTACCGAATGTGACATTACCTCCGTCATACACTTGGTAGGTTGAGAAAATATTTTTGTTTCCCGTCATGTGTCTTGAGCACCCACTATCTTTGATCCACTCATCAGGTTCAAGATCAACTTTCAAGCATACCTAAGTTCATAAAAGACTCAAGCATTTGGTCCCCAATATCTCATGGGTCCGTTTGGGTTAAACATTACATTATCATGGTTTATGTACTGAAATGGTGGACAATTGTTCCACGGCATATAATTAGGACCATGAAAGTTTCTAGGCATGTTTTGGTTCCAATTATTTTGATAAGTGTGTTGTGGATTAACTATACTCTTTGGAAAGGGGTGTTTGGGAAAACTCATTTGAGGTCTCTGTTGTTCCGTTTTAACTCTATATTCATTTCTAGCTTGACCTCTTCCTAAAGATACTGCTGGTTTGTGTTTATTATTAGTTATATTACTGTTAGGTTTTTTAGTAACTTTAACAAACTCGGAACGGTCGACTTTGTGAACCTTCTGTTCAGCCTCAGTACCCGCGGATCCCTTGGGTACAACTGGCGGATCCAAATTATTGGATCCGTCGGATCCGTGACTGTCTAACTTGGTTGAAACAGTTTTATTCACAGTCTGTTCCTTATGGTCACTTAAGGTTCCTAGTTTCATAAAGCCTAGTCCTGTTTTATCATGAGGTAGTTTTTGCATTTTCATTATTTCATCTGCACAACTTATGTTTTTATCAAACTTTTTAAACTTTGAATTTTGTTTGATTAATTCTTCCTGTGTGGTTTTTAAGGTTTCTATTTCAAGTTTTAGTTCTTGACAAGACACACACGTTTCTTTACTATCTTTACCTTTTTCAATTCGTATTGCTTTTTCTTTAAGCCAAAATACTTCATTTTCTAAAAGTGTTGTCTTTGTTTTCAAAAATTTGTTTTTGTTTATGATTTTTAAAGTGACGTCACACAGTTTGTTGTATTCTACTTCTAAAGTTTCATCATCTATAGAGGAGTATGAATCAGAATGTACCTCTTCTGTGTCATTAGCCATAAGGGCAATTTCGTTGTTCTTAGGCTCATCATCATCATCTCCTTCACTATCGCTCCAAGCTCCACTAATGAAGGCTCTTTGAGACTTGGTCTTTGGAGGCTTTGAACATTCTCCTATTAAGTGACTGGAGTCACCACACCTATAGCATTTCCTATCAACCTTACCTTTCTTATCGTCACGATCTTTTCGAGAGGATCTCTTTTCATCACGAGGTGGTTTTACAAACTTTCCTCGTCTCCTGAAGAATTTCTTGAAATCCCTCACGGCCATTGCATACTCTTCATCATCACTGTTTGAACAAGATTCATCATCGTCACTTGACTCGGCTTTGGCTTTCAAGGCAATAGACTTAATCTTCTCCTTTTTGCCTTTGACAATTTCCGAGTCTTTTTCCATAATCATTTCGTGAACTTTTAGGTTTCCTATGAGCTCATCCAGTGTCATGCTTGAGAGATCTTTAGATTCTTCAATAGCTGTCACCTTTGCTCTCCATTTCGGATGGAGTGCTCTTAGAAATTTCCTGACAAAATTCTTACTAGAAAAAGATTCATCAAGTGCTTTAAGTGATGTAATAATAGTATTGAACTTAGCAAACGCACTATCAATGGTCTCATCTTCAGAGATAACAAATTGTTCGTATTGTTGGACAAGAAGATCAATTTTGTTATCTTTTACTTGTGAGTTCCCTTGATGTGTGATAATAAGAGATTGCCAAATATCCTTAGCCGTTTTACACATAAAAACTCTTTCATATTCTTTCTTAGGTAAGGCATTATAAAGCATCATTTTGGCTTCATTATTTTTGGCAATTAGTTTCTTTTGCTCATCACTGTGACGAGTAAGAGTAGCTCCTTCATCCCGACCACCCGAAATATTATTACTAATATGTTTGTAATCACCATCAACTATTATATACCATAGATCTATATCCTTTGACTTTACATAAGTCTCAAAGCGATTTTTCCAATAAATAAAACAATTTGGTTCAAATAGAGGTGGTCTCTGCATAGATTGCCCTTCTTTAAAGTTTTCAAAATCCATGGATCGTTTTAAGTTTTAAAATACAATATATTTTAAAAATCTTAAGTAACGTAGCTCCTGATGCCAATTGTGGAAAACTAGAAGGGGGTTGAATAGTTTTTACCGTTTTTCAAGTTTTATTTGCTTTGTTACTATATGTTAATTCAAAGGAAACAATCACAAATAAATAATCACACAATGTAAACAAAAGATAAAGAGAGGAAAGATCAAACCACACAACATTGTTGTTTATAGTGGTTCGGCTACAAGGACTCTCTTCCTTGCCCTACTCCACTCCCCGAGCTTCCAACTCGAGAGTTTATCTTTCACTAAGAAACAAACTCCTTTTCTAGGCGGAGAAAACCTTTACACGTCGCTTACTTCCTTTTCCGGTACTAAGCTAAACACCGGGTTCTTTCACAAGGTAGAACCAACCTGACGTCGCCTATTTACTTTACCGACACTAAGCTAGATGTCGAGTTCTTTACAAGGGTACAACCACTCCCTACACTCTTTGTGCTTTGAGGACTAAAGCACTAACCACACTTACTGATTACAAATGATAGATATGATGTGTGAAACAAACTACAATATCACACAGTAATGCAACTAAAGGATTACGGTTCTGTAGATCCTTGAAAGCTTGATCTCTCTTCTACAAAATGAAATGCAACTATGAATGATGTTAGTAAGATATGTACTGAATGAATATATGTGTTTAAGCTATATGAGTGATGAGAAAGCCAAATGATCAGCTTGCTATTTATAGGCAAGCTGATATCCAGCTCACGGATCCCACGGATCCCACAATAGGGATCCGTCCTTCATTGGACTTGGATCCGTGGGAGATGACAGCTAAGGGATTTGGTGTATCTTTCCAAATCTTCCATATCTTACCAAATCATCAAATGTCAACTATGTAACTTGTAAATCTAAACAAGATATATCAAGATCTAACAAAGATATTATATGTGATGTATGCAATGATGTCATGGAATGATTTTAGAATTAAAGTTTCCTTTTAAGGAAACAAGTTACTAAATAAGCAAACTTGTAATTCTTGGTTATTATGTGAAGTGTAAAATGTGTACTTAAGAGACTTAAGCTAGTATTTATTATTTGCTAAAAGATATTCCTTTTATTTGTCATTAACAAAACTAAGAAAAGATCAAAGAATATAAATAACGTTTTTGAGACGATATTTGTATTAACAAGATATTTGTTTCATTTCTCACGGAGAACACTACATAATCTATCGACCTCTCACTCCGAGAAGTGTTGATATTGAAAAGGTGGCACTCTGCTCCATGCCTCCGATGACTAAAACCAAAACGCACATTATTGAGTCTAGAGACATGAGATTCATCAAAGATCTCTTAGGATCACCTCCTATGCAATACACTTGTGTTCACTCAAAAAGGATACAAGTTGTATGAGTCTTAATGAGATCTAAGGATCTTGCCTCACGACATGATGGCCGCAGGACGATTTATTGCTAACTGTCTTATGCAGGTACCGACGAAAGTCCATCCACCATCATCATCTACAACGACGACGCATCCAGACAAAAGAAGTAGATCAAGGCAGGAACTACCAAAAGACGATACTTTGAAGATCACAGTGCATGAAGGAACATCAAATGAAGAATATTATACATCGACACGCAAATTTCTAGACATTGAAGGCAAATGACCAATCCCGGGAGCATCATTGAAATGACCATCCCTTAGGGGGAGATTGTTAGCATTTATTTTAATGCTATTTAGGAAGTGATGGTCATTTGGCATTTAGAATCAATGTGTCATGTATAATATGTATTAAGCATTGTGGGCTTGTAGCATTAGAGTTAATTAGTGATAGCATATAAGTGTAATGTAATTACCAAGCCCACATTAAGTCCACATCTAAGTTTCATCAAAGCCCACCAAAGGCCCACTTTGGTTGGCTGTGTTTCATATTTAACGCACACACACACACTCTGCTCTTTGTGTGCCTCATTCAACTTATGTAAAGAGTGTGTGTGTGTGTGTGAAAGTTCCTCCCTAGTCTTTGTATTATTTTCATCTTTTGAATATAATCATTCGACTAGCAAATATCCACATATACTCTTCATGTTCTTAATGGGTATGATTGTGAGTGTCATCATGTGTTTGTGTGTATGATAAAGAAGTGATTCGTGGTCTACAAAGTAAAACCCTAATAAAGGGTTTTGTAAAAGTCGACTAACACAAAGTCGATTAACTCCTAGTAGCAAACAATAATGTGTTTGCACCACGTTCTTGTACACACATACTATTAGCAATTAGATGTGAATGCTAGTTCTTGATCACAATAGATTAACCAAACACTTTGTTATGTTCAAGGTTACTCGCAAATCCCTTTTGTAGGGCTTCACTTGTCGACCTAGGAACAAGAGAGGAGAAAAGAAGAAGTTTGGCCTTCTATTGAAATCAAATGTACCAAAGGATGAATACATGGGGATGTATTTATAACCTTATGGTAGATATCAAGTTTACAATGATTTCCTATGTGGGATCCCATTGTTCAGCCACAAACAAGCCCAAGAGAGGGTTTCTAGAACCTTCTCTTGGCTTGTTTCATTTTCTTCGTATCCCGTTGACATTTACCGACCGTTAGTCAATTCCGTTAATTACTTAACGCTCTTTAGTCATTTATTGTGAATTTAATAATTAAATATAACATTTAATACTAATTATTTAAACATCGAGTCTCATACGTAAAGTGTGCAATCCCATAGTCTCGAGTTCGAATCCGGTCATACACATATTAAACTATGTCCATAAACTAACAGCTCCCACTTGGACAGATCTTAATAGTGTAATGACATTGGTTAGCGTCTAGCAACACGCCAATGCCCCCAGTACAACTCGAGTAAGGTCTCCTGGAAAAACCTTTTGATGATTCATCATCATACTTATCCTTGTTTCTAATACCACGTTAAATAAGGATATGGATCTTAGTCATTCCTTTATTTAACTATTCTGTTTCTCGTTGTTTGTGATTGAGCAAGATTACCAAATCTTCCGAAAATATTCCAGATAGATCTTGGGCATGGCCATGCAAACATCTTGTCAACCCTACGAGGGGCCCAGCAGTATTAAACTTTAAAACGAATTTGAAGGAACAAATTCTTTCTTGACTACAAGCAAAACCCATGAACTTTGCAACACTTCTGAAAACAATCCTTATAGCTACCAATTACGTATAGCGGTAAATTGCTTCACAAAAATGCACTACATCCATGACAGTTCTCTGGTATCTCAAATCTAAGGAAAATATTCATGATTTACTTGATGACAAGATCCATAAAGTACAATCATGCGGCTGGGATAAGTACTATATTCAATTCATTGAATATTATGTGAAATTGGTATGTCAACGCATCAATATACTTTCAAGTATATTCTATCAAAACTCAGATTTGTCTTAATTCAATGATATTCTCATATCATTGATCGACAACGGACTATTTAGAATAACATAAGTTATTCACGGATTTAAACATGCAAATATATGATACAATCTATTATTAATGAAAAACAAACGTGTCAAGTACTTTAATTCATTGTAAAAAATAATTGCATAACATCCCTTATCCAAATACTAAATAGATCAATGCATGATAATTCTAGTTAAAAAATTATGCATCAAGTCATGTCAATCAAAACTTATTTTAATTATAAATCAAAACTTGGATTTAATAATTAACAATGAATTATCTTATTTTAATTATAAATCAAAACTTGGATTTAATAATTAACATAAATATATCTCCTAGATGCATGCATTAATCCATTCATGAATTATTGCACTTTGTACACTTCCAAAGATTATTTGAATTCAAATACTCCTTTTGATTACTCATCGTACTCGCACAAGTAATTACTCAATAAAGAGTTTTGATATTCCATTCTCAATTTCATATTAATGAAACTAAGGATGACAATCATAATCTTTATACATTTAATGTGCCTAGAAAGAATATTGAATCACAGTCAATTGCTTAAGTGTGATTAATAATCTTGTCATAAGACATACATTAAATATGTTTACAATATTGTTCATTTGTGCATAAACAATAAATTGATTAACAAGCAAATGAAAATTATGGCAAGACACTTATGTATCACAAATAAACAAGTTCAATCACCACTTTCAATAAACAAACAGCATATATGCAAATAACCAAAACAAGTAGTCATATAGCATAGTATAAAAAGAAAGATACTTTTCGTCACTTTGTGTTTAAATATGACGATGTATACCAAGCTTGATTAGTTTTCTCAAAATATATAAATATCTCCAATTTTAGCAATATTTCTACTTATGAGACTTATCAAATCATTTACGAAGGGATTTTTCAACTAAATTTATAGTTATCCCAAACGCTCCTTTAAAAACCATATTTTTCATAAATTTGCTTCAAGCACACAATTTGACACTTAATTCTTTTGAGAAATCTTTTCTTTTGATTTTCCAAAGACATCTTCAAGCTTGTATACAAAGTAACATTTAACAACAAATTTCTAAGTATACTTAGCAAAACATTTTTCATATTATATTCCGCTTCAATGGTAATTTGATACATGGATCGTACTCCATTTTAAAAATCATTTGTTTTGAAAATAAGAGCCACGAGGCTCTGATACCAATTGTGAAAACGTAGAGGGGGGTGAATACGTTCCCGTTTTAAAAACTTAAAACTTGTTGTATCAAATTTCCAATTTAGCTTGTTCTAATATGAAATATGTCAATTGTAGTTTATGACTAGCATAACCTAAAACATGTTGTCACACAAGTATAATCAACAATTCACAACACAAGCAATCACATAATGCAAACATAAAAGTAAAGCAATAAGTAAAAGAAAGAGCAAACCGAACACGATGATTTATAGTGGTTCAGTCACGGAGCTCCTCTCCGCCCTACTCCACTCCCCGAGTACCCAACTCGAGAGTTACTTCACTAGATCAACAAGCTCCCTTCTCGGCGGAGAAAACCTTACAATCGTCGCTTACACTTTTTCCGGTACTAAGCTAGATACCGAGTTCTTTTACAAGGGTACAACCACTCCCGACGTCGCTTATACAATTTCCGACACTAAGCTAGATGTCGAGTTCTAGTTCGAGGTAGAACCAACCTAACGTCGCTTATATAATTTCCGACACTAAGCTAGATGTCGAGTTCTTTAACAAGGGTACAACCACTCCCACTATGTTTTATGGCCCAACATAGAAACCTTGTGTTTTATGGCACAAACACATAAACCATCTAATCTAGTTTGGTGTTTAGATTGTAATGCAATGATGTTTACAATAATGATCCATGACATAAATGGGTCATGGATATGAATGACTAATCTAAATGAACTTCCATTGATAGGAAGCCTTTAATGGATGAAGATCACAAGTTCCCTAAGCTTGTTGTAATGGATCTTCATATATGTATGTGGAATCTACATGAACTTCTTGAATAAGAAGTCTTCAAACAATGAGGATGTCAAGTGCCCTTGAATCTTCATATGTTGGTATGCTTTGGTGGATGATGACTTCAAGATCTCCAAGCCTTTTGGTAGATCAGGAGGTATGCTATGCTTGTGATGGATGATGACTCACGATCTCTGAGCTTGCTTCACATGATCATTAAGAGTGTATGCTTACAACATAATGAAAGTTAGTAACATTATGATCATTATGAAAATGGTGATTAATGTGTGTTTCTACATGGTTTACTACTGATCTAAATGTATGCAAAGGGTGGAGAGAATGTGTGTTCTTGTGGGTTAAAACAATGGGTAAATAATGGGCTACTATTTATAGGAAAACTGTTCAGACAACCCGCGGATTTGGCGGAACCAATTCCAGGGGTCCACCCTTTATGCTGTTTGGTTCCGCCGGGACATGACAGCTAGATCTTACCATATCTTACCAAGATCTTACACAATCCAACTCATTGCTTGAAGATCTTTCCAAAATATTTTACTAAGTCTTACAAGCTATCCAAATGATGTATACCATGATGTCATGTATATATTTCCGTTTTAAGATTTAAAATGTAAATAATGTAAATGTATATATGTATGTAACATGTATCCTACTGATCATGTAGCATGTATATACTAGCTTAACTAATATATGTTTACCAAGATGTATCATGTTAGTTTGACACCTAAAGTGTACTTATTCTATTAATCTTAGGAAACATGATGTATAAGTAAAAGTACTTGTATATGCAGAATGTGAAATGAGGTTCCAAGTAGAATGCTTAGCCTTTTAAAATACTTAATGACCTAGCCGTATTTTAAATATTCTAAATGGTTTGTTAAGGGTTTGATCATAATGCCACATAACAAACGTGTACGAACCTGTGTTGTACCATATGAGGATTCGAGAAGTCGAGAGGTGTTGAATGTATTGTTGAGACAAAATAAGATTACAAGTAACTTGTACATTTTACGTTATGTATCAAGTTACATGTTTGTCATCAATCAAAACATTAATTAGTACACTAGAAGCTATGTCTTAAGACATATATGTCATATACGACCAATGTGTATAGACGATGCAATATGAGTGCTAGACAAATAATCCTCCTGGTTAGAGGACATCAAGAAGCACCGAACTAAAGAAGGAAAATAATCGATGCAAAATGCATCCTGAGATGAGTATGCTATATACGATCGAGTGTATATGATGAACCTACAATGAAAAGATTAGTGCAATATATTTCATCTCAAAGAAAAATAAGATGTAAATATGATGCAATATATCAATGATATAATCACAGGCAATTCAAGACAAAGGACTATGATTATCTAGTAAACCATGTTATAAAGTGTAATTTTCTAATAAGAATTACAATTATAATAAAAATAAGAATATAATATGAGAAAATTCTACAAAATAAAGTCTAGAAAAGAAAATATTAAGAGTGAGTGGTGCTAGTGTTAGTGTTGGTTTACTAGTAGGTATTTCGCTAATCCATGGGGTTCATGATTAACGAAAGAGGTGATAAAAGGTGGTGGATGCAATGAATTTAGAAACTCGTATGTATAGCAAATGCTATAAGAGTGTCTAAGATGGTTAAGGTTGTGATATTATCATCTACTAAATATGATGTATCATGCTATAATATATGCTTGAAGATGAAGTGAAGACGATGATCACTTAGGAATAGAAATTCCATATGCAACAATTAGAAATACTAGATACCTATATGAGGATGAAAATGTCATCATATGATGGGAGAGTGTTGGTTGGACCAATGTGTTGACGATGATGGTTTAGATATATCGTTTGCACTGACAATGACGTGCTTGTTATGTATCAAGAATGAAAAGGATGAGATCCTATGATGATGTTCTAGACAATGAAGGTGTTCTAGACAATTAAGATTCAAAAGAAAATCCTAGACTCGGTTGTGAGAGGGTTATTTGTTTTGAATGGTTAAAAAATGAACCAGGTACCCGCGGATTGGGCGGAACCAAATCTTTGGTTCCGTCCGTCTTATCGAAGGGTACCATGGGACCAGAATTGATTTGGTCATGTTTTGTCGTTTTTGATCAAACGAAGGTTCAAGCTAAGGTCTATTTACTTATAACTACTGATTTGGTTTCACTAATCCTAGTCAAAGTCTAAAGAGACTTAATGCTTCTCGTTTAAGAGGTTTGTCAAACACATGATGTATTTTTCACTTGACGAGGTACTGTGATTGTTGAGCTAAAAAGGTTTGAAAAACTTGTGGTTTTGTGAACTGATTTTAACTGAATGGTGTGAACCTACATGTTGGTATTTGAGGATGTAAGAAACATGAGTACATGTTCTTTAATGCGAAAAGAAAATTATGTGAATGAATTTCTCTCCCCCTTAATTGGTGGAAATTCAACATAATCTGTAATGCATCAAATGAAGAATGAAGGTAAAGTGTTTAGGATGTTGCAGGTTAATGAAAGCGATGAGCTTAGCAATGTTTTTGCGGATGTTGGTTAGCATACAAAGAACTTCATCCTTGAAGTCACGTAGCTCTTCTCTATCAATGCGAGATGATCGCATGACGAGGTATGTGGTTTCCTCATGGGAGGTGTGTTGTTTTAACTAAAAGGTGATGGAGATGTTGTTAGGACAGCGGAAGCAATAATGAGTTTTGGAAAGAGGTTGATTGAAAGATACGCAAACACAAATTCCAAGTCTCTGAAACGTAACCCTATTAGCTTTAGAAACTATATGCAAGTGAAAGGTTCCCATAAACATATTACTAATCTACATAGCAATAAAGGGATTATAATTATGCAAAATAGTCATAACAAAGTGAGATAACAAGTAATTTGTTATCAACCTACAATATAAACATGTTAATGACAAAAGATGTGATTATGATAGAAATCATAACATCTACTATAAACAAATATTTACCTACTTGACAAAAAGCTACCACATATTATCAAGACAAATAGTCATATTGCAAGAGAGCATGACATTGTTTGAGATATTTACATTGTGAAATTGTTTTGATGTAATGCTTAGTCACTTAAGCATACTTACCCATTAATTAACCCAATGATCTATGTGATTAAGAATAAAAACGAATTCTAAATGTTTATCATACTAAAAGCACTTAGACACATTATAGGTGCACATATGGCAAACAAATAGTGTGACAAAGTCACAAGAGAAGTGAGACGACAGGTTCATGCAAACAATTCTAACATTTTAGAAGCATGCATCATTTAGACTATCCTACGAAAAAGCTCAATGAATGTCAACTAAAGACAAGAGCTATCTAACACCATGTATTAAAAATGATATATCGTAAGTTAACAAGAACGATGTTAATCTTGTGAAATATCATATAACAAGTATCATGCAAATCATGTTAACGTCTAGTAGCATGAAATATATATAAGCATGCAGACAAAACCTTTCGAAGGTTTACACATTTGACTATCAATCAAATAATTATCATGATAACGTCAAGATACTTAATCATATCAAACAAATAACATGTAATCAACACATGTATATGTAATGCAAGTGATTTTACTAAGAAAAATCATATCTACTACTTGGTTGATTAATATTCCTAAGACAAGATAAATTATCTTATTTTAATACTTACTTTAGGCAAGTATAGGAATAAAGATTTTTCAAGTTGGAGAATGAATATGAGACTATTACTAGCGGTGCTCAATTCAGGCTAAACACGACCATTTTTACGGGTGATTCCACATACCCAACTTCTCTGCTGGAAGCAATTTAACGGTTAGGTTAAATTGAGTTTCTAGTGCAATAGGTTCTCCAGTAGTCATTCTCATGTCTGAAAGATAGGAATTCCTATTTTTTCCTATCAAAGTATATAAAATATGATAGTTCACCAATACTTGGCTTAATGAGACTCAACTATTTCTATTAAAACTAAGGTGATGAAGATGTCATGTTATACACGGGAATTTGACAAATATGTGTCAACAGAATTTAATCTTTGTGTTTGGAATCTAAGGTTAAATGATCTAAAGGGTGACATCTTTTATGTTAAGTTTAAGTATGTGTTATGCAAGTGATTTGATCATTTAAGACCAAGAGATGTGTTTGTGTGATAATGGAATATGTTACGAACGTTCTCAAGAAAGTTCTTTGGAACAAGTATCTAAATAAAGTTACCAACTTTTATAGATCTTGTGTATGCTCTAGAGATGTGTAGGATATGCACAAGGTTTGAACTAGATTATGAGCGAGGTTTGGTTATGATGTACGCTTGAAAGAAAATAGACGCATATAGTATCTTTCAACAAGCAAGATTATCTCATGGGATAAAGTCATCATGCTTATGAAAACAAGTATGACAAGATGAGGGGGAAGCTCTAGTTCATAGAACTTGTATGTGTAGTGAAATCTCTTGTAACACAACCGTTCATGTTGTAAGGAGAGAATGATGCATAGGATATACATTATCCTTTTAACAAGATGAAAACTAAACGCATGATTTCTTAGGCATAATGTTTTCCAAAACATCATGTTTTCCTAAATGAAGATATGAAGCCAAAGTATTTGAATTTGATAGTCCTATCCTAAATGATGACAAGAGAAATTCACTTGAGTTTCTTATGTATACTTCTCAAGAGTCATTGTCACTTTGGGGTGCATGAGGTTGGCTTTGAGATTGCATTTTAACATATGTTTGTTAAAATGTTGATTTAAGGTTTAATGAAACTTATGCAGAAGTTTAACGACAAAGTATTAATACTTTGATAATTTGTGAAAGAGGTACTACTTAAACCTAGTGGAAATTGATAAACAATGAATGTGAGCATCATGCTCATTTGACAGTGAAGGTTCTAATCCTATAGGTGATAAAGTATGGTTGAGTTTGTTTAACGAGTGTTTGGACAAAGGGCTTTTTGAGCAATGCACTCAATGGATTCAAATGATAATAAGGATTGTGGTGATGTAGGGGTTTGTTGTGCTATGAAAGTACTTAGGTTTTATGGATGTTGAAAACAACAAGGATGGAGACTAATTCTTGTAATCCATAGGTAGGTACAACTAGTGTGTGATGTGATCTGAAGCTTAGGGCCTGAGATATATCACAGAGGTGAATGTGACGGGACGATGGTGAAAGTATAAGTGTACTTAGGTGATAGGATGAGTGTTTTAACATATGTTGTTAAAATACTTGGGTGTTGATTCTTTCGGATATGACTTTTAATGACTATAATCATAAGTCAAATTTTACTTGAATATTTCGGACGAAATACTTAAGTTGTCGATCCTACTTTGTTGAGATTGGATAGCATCCAAGGATAGCAAGACTCGATAATAATTCTATAACCTAAGTGTGAGTTATGACTCGATGTAAATCTTAATCGTCTTTAACGATGACATGTTAACCAAGTAAGGCAACATATGTGAATACAAGATAATATCAACAGTCATGAGTTGGGCTTGTGATCTGTGGTATCTTTGCAAATGAGGAGTTCGGATTTGTTGTGAAATTGTTAATTAACAAATCAAGCTAATGTATGAGTAAAGAACGAAAGAATGCAGTGAGTGTATGTAATGATCACAAATACTCAGTGGTCCACGGATTGCAAGGAACTATTTTCAGAGTTCCTTCCTTTATGGAGAAAGGTAACTTGGAGCATTTTCATGAAATTTGAAAGTATGGTTAGAGATGATTATCCTATAGGTGCAATTGAGATGTCCTAATCCATATGAGTGAACATCAGTGAAAAGAATCCTAGTGATGAAAGTGAGTGATCTTGAGTGAGGGATTTAAATGAAAATTTAAAAATCTAACTGATTGTCTGGCGGAACCAAATGACAATACTGGCGGAACCCTGTTTTTGGTTCCGCGTGATCCGTTGGTTGAATTTTGGCGGCACCAAAACTTTGAACAGACGGAA
This sequence comes from Artemisia tridentata subsp. tridentata, assembly GCA_021014915.2. NCBI lineage: Eukaryota > Viridiplantae > Streptophyta > Magnoliopsida > Asterales > Asteraceae > Artemisia > Artemisia tridentata. The sequence continues at coordinate 81,754,921 of CP139504.1, forward strand.
CCCTTATTTTGGTTCCGCCATATCTGCCAATCGAAAAAAGTTAACAGAGCGGATTTTTAAGACTCATAAACATGTTCAAATTCCGTAAATTATCCTAAAACATATGTAATTAATTAGTTGTGATTGTTTAATGACAAAAACACAGGTATAGACATATGTTAACATGGAGATCAAACGGACGATTTTGAACTTACCATATATGGAAGTTAAGCCAAACAGTGGCTTAAACATGGAAAATTGATAACATCAAGTGTTATCGTCCTGCATTGTCACGGTTAGTTCACATGATCATTCAAAGGTAAGTTTCTATCCTATGACAAGACAAATACATTAAACATCATGATTAGAAGCAAATGTACCAAACACCTTTTTCAAAGATACTACATGTTTACACATTTTAACACTTGAGATGTTAAGTGAGAGTTTGTGCAAGATAATACTTTTCAAGACACTAAACTATTTTCACTTAGTTCTCATTCCTAAGTAAGTTATGCAAGGATTTCACATAACATATGCAAACAAAAATATCTAAGTCTATAAGTAAAACAAACACAGTTTATCAACTTAGTGCACAAGATCTACCAAATGTCCTATCGTGCATAAACAAGAAATTGATTAACAAGCAAATGAAAATCATGGCAAGACACTTATGTATCACAAATAAACAAGTTCAATCACCACTTTTAATAAACAAACAGCATATATGCAAATAACCAAAACAAGTAGTCATATAGCATAGTATAAAAAGAAAGATACTTTTCGTCACTTTGTGTTTAAATATGACGATGTATACCAAGCTTGATTCATTTTCTCAACATATATAAATATCTCCAATTTTAGCAATATTTCTACTTATGAGACTTATCAAATCATTTACGAAGGGATTTATCAACTAAATTTATAGTTATCCCAAACGCTCCTTTAAAAACTGTATTTTTCATAAATTTGCTTCAAGCACACAATTTGACACTTAATTCTTTTGAGAAATCTTTTCTTTTGATTTTCCAAAGACATCTTCAAGCTTGTATACAAAGTAACATTTAACAACAAAATTTCTAAGTATACTTAGCAAAACATTTTTCATATTATATTCCGCTTCAATGGTAATTTGATACATGGATCGTACTCCATTTTAAAAACCATTTGTTTTGAAAATAAGAGCCACGAGGCACTGATACCAATTGTGAAAACGTAGAGGGGGTGAATACGTTCCCGTTTTAAAAACTTAAAACTTGTTGTATCAAATTTCCAATTTAGCTTGTTCTAATATGAAATATGTCAATTGTAGTTTATGACTAGCATAAACTAAAACATGTTGTCACACAAGTATAATCAACAAATCACAACACAAGCAATCACATAATTCAAACATAAAAGTAAAGCAATAAGTAAAAGAAAGAGCAAACTGAATACGATGATTTATAGTGGTTCAGTCACGGAGCTCCTCTCCGCCCTACTCCACTCCTCGAGTACCTAACTCGAGAGTTACTTCACTAGATCAACAAGCTCCCTTCTCGGCGGAGAAAACCTTACAATCTTCGCTTACACTTTTTCCGGTACTAAGCTAGATACCGAGTTCTTTTACAAGGGTACAACCACTCCCGACGTCGCTTATACAATTTCCGACACTAAGCTAGATGTCGAGTTCTAGTTCGAGGTAGAACCAACCTAACGTCGCTTATATAATTTCCAACACTAAGCTAGATGTCGAGTTCTTTAACAAGGGTACAACCACTCCCACTAAGTTTTATGGCCCAACATAGAAACCTTGCATTTTATGGCACAAACACATAAACCATCTAATCTAGTTTGGTGTTTAGATTGTAATGCAATGATGTTTACAATAATGATCCATGACATAAATGGGTCATGGATATGAATGACTAATCTAAATGAACTTCCATTGATAGGAAGCCTTCAATGGATGAAGATCACAAGTTCCCTAAGCTTGTTGTAATGGATCTTCATATATGTATGTGGAATCTACATGAACTTCTTGAATAAGAAGTCTTCAAACAATGAGGATGTCAAGTGCCCTTGAATCTTCATATGTTGGTATGCTTTGGTGTATGATGACTTCAAGATCTCCAAGCCTTTTGGTAGATCAGGAGGTATGCTATGCTTGTGATGGATGATGACTCACGATCTCTGAGCTTGCTTCACATGATCATTAAGAGTGTATGCTTACAACATAATGAAAGTTAGTAACATTATGATCATTATGAAAAGGGTGATTAATGTGTGTTTTTACATGGTTTACTACTGATCTAAATGTATGCAAAGGGTGGAGAGAATGTGTGTTCTTGTGGGTTAAAACAATGGGTAAACAATGGGCTACTATTTATAGGAAAACTGTTCAGACAACCCGCGGATTTGGCAGAACCAAATCCAGGGGTCCACCCTTTATGCTGTTTGGTTCCGCCGGGACATGACAGCTAGATCTTACCATATCTTACCAAGATCTTACACAATCCAACTCATTGCTTGAAGATCTTTCCAAAATATTTTACTAAGTCTTACAAGCTATCCAAATGATGTATACCATGATGTCATGTATATATTTCCATTTTAAGATTTAAAATGTAAATAATGTAAATGTATATATGTATGTAACATGTATCCTAGTGATCATGTAGCATGTATATACAAGCTTAACTAATATATGTTTACCAAGATGTATCATGTTAGTTTGACACCTAAAGTATACTTATCCTATTAATCTTAGGAAACATGATGTACAAGTAAAAGTACTTGTATATGCAGAATGTGAAATGAGGTTCTGAGTAGAATGGTTAGCCTTTTAAAATACTTAATGACCTAGCCGTATTTTAAATATTCTAAATGGTTTGTTACGGGTTTGATCATAATGCCACATAACAAACATGTACGAACCTGTGTTGTACCATATGAGGATTCGAGAAGTCGAGAGGTGTTGAATGTATTGTTGAGACAAAATAAGATTACAAGTAACTTGTACATTTTACGTTATGTATCAAGTTATATGTTTGTCATCAATCAAAACAAACGAGACTGCTTGCACTAACAGACATTACAAATACACATTGACAGTTGCTGATATTAGTTTGTTAATATCTAGCTTCCTCAAAAGTTTAACAAATTCAGAACTTCACTTTAAGACTTAATCTGATTCATCACATTCCATAATAAATGGTGTCTTATTAATCTTCTATGTTGGAGTTTTATTGAGTATATACAATCCATAATCAATTTTCTAACCTTGATAACTTTTGGAAGAAAAGAAGTTATAGTTATCTTTAATCAAACGATACCAATAGAGTTTGATTCTCCTAACTGAACACACCACAAACTTGTGGTATTTCATTAGAACTAATATTGTGAGACAATCTAACAATATGTAAGATAAACTTATACTCCTTTTGGCTTACCTATTTACCAACTAAGTCAACTTAATGGTGAAATAGATTTTTCATGCCAATTGCATGCTTTATAACACAAGTACTTTTTAACTAAGTCACTTCATGTCTATGTCTCAACAAGAAGACATAAACTGTTATAATCCCACTATACGTTATAAATTATTGATTAACTCAATGACTTCATGTATATGTCTTAATAAAGAAGACATAACAAGTTAACGTCTTACTTTATATTATAATAAGTCTTGTAACAATTAAAAGACTTCATATTTATAACTTTACAATAAAGTATAAACATGTATAACTAAAGTAATCATGAACACCAGAATTTGGTTTCAATAGTAATTTCAAGTTAATTTATTACTTTATTTATTTATGACATTCCAAGAATACATAAATATTAAAATTTGAAGTAGTCTTGTTAATATTGACACATGTTCTAATAGGTGTCTAATTTAGAAACTGTAAATTCTCCATGTACGGTCTCACGTAATCATGGAAATTCACCTTGTCATTGCAATCTAGTCAAGGTCTCACTTAAGCTAAATTTCAACACCAAGTGTTTCTTGAATTAGATGTGTATTAATCATATTTAGAACGTTAGTTTCTTACCTTGCGGTCAAGACAATCCTTTAAATCATATCTCTATGTGTTGTTTCTTGCATACAATTATAAGATTTCTCCCACTTGTGCATGGAACAACATCATATAGCAGATAAACAACACGACACACATTTGTTTATGTGATCAATATGATTTGTGTCATAGATATTAGTATAGCAAGTAAATGTAGAACTTCACTGTCTAGTAAGGAAACGTACATGACTAACCTTTAAAAAAAAAGCATAAGTGTCTACAATTGGAAAGTAATTATCTTGAAACGTTCAAAAGATAATCTGTGTTACTACCAAGACAATAAAGCTTGTAGCTCCCACTGAGGTGCTGTTTGGTTTTTTAGAGGTTTTATGTCTGAATCTGAATACCACTTCTGAATCTGAATGAGTGGTCCAAAAGTCTGAATCTGAATTATTTTAGACTGTCTGTTTTTATGTCTGAATAAACAAAAAACAATCGTTTCGCTATAAAACAAACCAAACGACCCTCCATTCGTGATTATTAATAAAAAATCAAGACCAAGATGAGGAGATAAGGATTGAAAAGAAGTATCACTAAAGTTTAGGCTTTTCAGATGTAATCAGACGTTATTCAATGTCTGAACGAATCAGACCCTATTCAGATGTATTCAGACTTCAGATCTGAAAAAAAACAAACAGTGTGAATCTGATTACGTCTGACCGAATCAGACTTCAGACGCCATTCAGATCTGAAAGAAAAAAACAAACACAACCTGAATTAGAAAACATTACAATAATCCCTTATTCAGTAATAAGATTCAATGCTCCCACTGGATTTGACAACATTGTAAGTGTTTCATAACTAGTGAAAACAAATATCTTGCTTTTAACTTTCCTACATCTTTGAAGGCTCATACGTGACAATTACTTAGGCACTCCAAGAGTGTATTCTACTATGTAGATAATGGACTATCTATCAATACAATTAACTTGAAAATTGGGCATGTAATTTCTTCCTTTAATAGGTCTATCATCCCCACAATGGTATGTAGTACCTCTAAAGGGCTAAAGGAACAACAACTAGATAAAATATCCTCGTTTGCCTTTACTACCTTTTGTGGTAAGCAGTCTAGCTTCTAATTTAATAACTCATAATTTTCCAGTTAACCAAATGTCATATTTGTTACAAAAGAATTTAATCGCCGAATGAGGGTGATGAAATTTCTATGGAAAATAAAAATGTGCAATTCTCTTAACTATTAAAGCTTGCTATGAGTTATATTAGAATTTAGACAATTCTAATGTTCCTATTATACATTTCTCATTCATGAAAAGGAATAGGATTGAGTCTCACTCTTCTCTCATGGAAAGGAGACTAGGTTTGTTCTTTTAGTAAAGTTGACTCTAGCCAAAAACCCCTATGGGTGTAGATCAATTTACCAATAAAAGAATAACCCATGTTTACGGTTTAATGTTGCATTAATATATTTAAAAGAATTTACAAAATTCAATATTAGTATATTCGATAATAAATCTTTAAGAAAATTAAATACCCATCGGTTAATATTCATATAAACCATAGAATTTCCTTAAAGCTATGATCCTAATTGACATAGTACCATTACATCAGTTGATCTGCTAGTAATGATAGTATTCAACAAGGTAATTGTCGAACAATAATTGACAATTTCATATTGCAATTCCTAGATCATTATGGGATTTACATTTTCCAAAAAAATATATATGCAATGTAAGCATGTTTCATCCCATCTTATGCCTTGAGTTTCTAGTGCTCACTAACAACTCAATTAAGTTGTCTAATTTAGAAACTGCAAATTCTCCATGTACGGTCTCACGTAACCATGGAAATTTACCTTGTCATTGTAATCTAGTCAAGGTCTCACTTAAGCTAAATTACAACTTCAAGTTTTTCTTCTAATTAGATGGCATAAACTTAAGTTTAAGGGTACTAGTTTTTTATGTATGTAATCAAAAAATTATGTATGAAGAAGCATGCGTACAACTTCATAACATAGGTTTTTATAAAAAAATATTTTATTAACCAATTCACTAAGATTAAATTAACAAAGTTTTGATTGAGGTATTGGGTTCACCAATCAAAGAATTTACCTTTAATTATCGTCCATTATATCTTACTTTTGCATAAGTCCAAAGACTTAGTGTTTCGGATAATTACCACAAAGTGGCATATGGAATTAAAGCTAATTCACCCTTAAGATGATTTTGTACAATAAAATAGTCGTACTAGGTAGCTCCAATTTTGACGCACAAAGGAGCGGAGAAACTAAAGGTTAGCATAAAGCCAATTAAAAACCCATTTCTTTCGGGTCATAATTTAATGCGTACCCTCCTTATACCCCTCTTATAGTTTGTCACAATTAGGTGAGCCGTTCGTACTATTGGCACAAAACTCATCACTCAATTAAACTATTGAAAATTTAACTCTTAAAAAACAAATCCAATTTCACCATTATTTAGTCCGGTTTATTTTCTATTCAAAAAATTACCCTTGCTTACAATCATGTCACAACAATATATAAACAAACAAGTAATTAATAAAAATAAACAACTAAAATAATGCACATGCTAAATAAATCAACTAACATGTATATATTTATCTAAAACTCCCATTGGTTTTCGAGCTAATGGTACCAATGGACCACATACACCAAACAATTTGGTTGCGTAAGTTCTACGAAAAAATTATACAATAACACACATAGTTGAAAATTAAAACAATGCATATGAGTCTACCCCAATTTCATAATTAATTAATTCATTAGTAACCTAATCAAATTTTACTTACTAATAAACCCTAATTAATTATAGCATAAAAAGCATGTAAACACATAACAATTACTACATAATATCATATGATCCATGATCAAATATACACGTTCATCATGGATCCATATCAACTTATTACCAATTAATCAAGTTATTCAAAGATACACATATAATTCCATGTCTCATAACAATTATACATGAATTAGCACATAAAACATTGCATGCAACCTAGGGCTTCTACAATTTTTACAAACCCTAATTTTTTTATTTTTTTTTTAATATTAATATGGATCGAACCAAACAAAAAAAAATAGGGTTTCTGATCCGTGCTAAATAGTGTATATAAATAATATGCAGACGGATACACGTGAATAAATACAAATCACCCCTTTGTGAAAAAGGATACTTGCAAAAACTCACGTTTGTGTGTGTGATACCAGGTAAGTGGTTACCCGGGTCGTTTCCCAACGAGGAGTGAATGGGCAATTGTTTGAAGGTTTGGATTAGAGTGACTGATGATTGGATTATGGATTTTTGCTTGATTATTCTAATTTAAACAATGAGAAACAAATTCTCACAACAAAATTAATAATTAACACAAATTATATTAAAAACGCGAAACTGGAATTCTAAAAACGCGATTAAAAAGTGAAATATCTAAAAATTAATCCTACAAGTGTATTACTAATTTTCCTAAGTTCTATTTAAGAAAAGAAAATTTTGGAAATTAAAATTGTATTTTTCTGATTATTATTCTATTTATTATGAATTAAAAACTATTAAAAACTAATTAAATTATTTAAAAATACTAAAACTGCTAAGAAAAATCTGAAAATTTTATTTAAATTACTTTATGCTATTATAATCCTAGGAAAAATAAAAAGAAGGTATCAGCTTATTCTAATAAGCTGATAATAAGCAATTAATTTCGGATAAGCTAAATTGGACAACAAGGTTAAATAGATTATTAAGGCAAACTAAAACAGAAAAGACCCAAGTGCACTAGTGGTAGTGTGTATGGTGTTTAAGGGTTGAGAGTGTTGAGGTCAGGGGTTCGAGTCCAGGCTCACCCTTGACTTCCACTTTCCCCTTTTATTTTATTTTTGGATTTTTCTTTTTGGAACTTATTAATAAGCTAATATTAACCAACTTTAAAAAAGGAACTATTTTTATATTTCACTAAATAAGCTGCAATAAGCTCTAAAAGCTTAACAGTCTAGTAAAAAGGTTTTTAGTACTTGGATTTTACAAAATAAGCTATAAGCTGTTATATAAGCTAAAAGGTAATGGAAAAAGCTAAAATGGACTTTTATAAGTATGAATAAGCTAGAGGAACTAGAAAAAACTAAGGCAATAAGCTTTAAAGCTCACAATAAGCCTAGAATGTAACTGAGTCTGCTGAATTGCAAAGAGAGCAGGGCAAAAAGGGCAGTTTTCAAGCCCCTAAAAAGCTGCTTAGAAAAATTCTAAAAAATAAACTAAAAATATGACTAAGTACACAAGCTGGCCAACTCTATGCGTGCCAAATTTCAGCTTATAACTACTTAAGATAAAGAAATGAAAAATAAAAGAAAATCGATGCAGATCACAAAAATACGAAAATTTAGTAGGACTAGGTTTGGTTTTGTGCAGAGGCCACAAATCAAAGAGGGACTTACTAGGCTTTTTGGCTATCACTATATGGACTATGAGGAACTCAAAAATGCCAAGGATAGGGGCTAAATAAGCTTGTGGCTTATTGTGGCTTATGTGGTCATCTAATGGACTGAAAATACCACAGACAATGTAAAACTACTATATCTATCAAATTTGCTAATTAGGACTTAAAAATAGCTTATATGGACTATATTAAGCTGGATCAAAGTTGAGCTAATGGCAATGGAACAGTAAAAGCTAGGATTGACCTATTTGACTTGCTTAAACCAAACAACCCTTTACGGGGGACTGTCATGATATTTTAACTGAAAATACAAATTTAAGCTAAGATTTTTGATAAACTAACTTTAACTAACTTATTTATATACTAATTGAAAATTAAAAACTGAAATAAGCTTATTATTAAGTTGTTTCTAGATGAGGTTTATTTATCGCTTTTTATAAGTTTTTAAGCAAATTGAAACAAAAACTATAAAATAATATTGAAACTGATGAAATAAGATTACAAACTATTAATAAGTAAGAAATTATACTAATAAGCTATGAATAAGCTATTCTACAGTACTTAGAAAATAATGCAAAAATTAAGAGATTAGCTTACAACTGAGAGACTTATGGAACATGAACTAAATGATCAGAACTCACACCTAGCTTGTCAACAAAAAGCTAGAAACCCCAACAAGCTTTCCAGAATAGCTTTTTCACCAAAACAGCTTATTTGGTTCTTCATTGACTTTTGTTGACTTTTTTGGGATTCTTGAAATAGAACTGAAGTGAACTAAAATAAGCTCACACTAAGCTATATAAGCTTATATGAGCTTATAGAAACAGATAATAGGCTTTTTGATTAACACTAAACTTGATTCGAATTTAACAGGAACTCGAAAATATGGAATTTCATAAACTTGAGAAATCAGTACAGAACAGAAGTAATTTAAGAACAAATAACTTGAAACAAACATGAATTGATAATCCAAACTTAACTTGAAACTGAAAATGACAATAAATTAAATCTACACTACGAACGGTCTAAAAACTAGTGACAATGTCTTCTATGTGTCTTCTCTTCATTAAATAGATATCCCAAAAGCTTGGACTCATCCCTCTGATCAAATCCCACCCATTGGAATGGCTCAAATCAATCTCAGTCGTTAATTGGCATTTTGGCGCCAAAATGGTCAAGTGGGATTTTTAACCTGTGAGGGGGAAGAGTGCATTAAATGCACTTGGCTTGTTAGGTGGAGTGTAGAGGAGGAGGGGGAAGGTGGATTGTCAGGAATAAGGTGGTATTGCAGAGAATAGGTGGGTGATGGTGGTATTGGCGGGCAAGTGGGGAAGAAGAGATGTTTGACTTGGGTTTGACCCTGGGTTAACTAAAAAGGTCGGGGTTGGGCTTTGTTTTTAAGTGGGCTTGGATTTATTTGTCTGGGTTGGGTTATTAGTGTGGGTTTTATTTTAGGATTGGATATGGATTGGATATGGATTGGATTTAAGATAAACCTTAGGGACTAAAATTGTACAATGCTGAAAATCCAAGGACCATTAATGCCAAAAATCAAAACTATTTCCCGGGACCATTTGTGTCATTTTGGGATTTTGGGGGTTGACTTTGACTCCGTCTTTGACTTTCATCTTCACTTGATCAAATGCACAATTATTACCGAGTCAATCCAAAAATGTTCGTTTTCGTCCCGTTTTCAATCCTTTTGCACATGAAACAGATAAAACCACAATTCAAGGATATTTTCTGTGTTTTGAAACATTTCTGAGTGTTTTTAAATGTTTTTGCAGTTCAGATGGGACAAAAATGATGAGTATTTACACACTCATCAGTTTCGAATTAAGAACCCTTGAATTCGACTAACATGCAATACACAATACAATATTCGTTTTTTATGTGTTTCCTAGCGAAACAAGGAATCAATAAACAAGAACAAGTAAAACCCTAATAAAGGGTTTTGTAAAAGTCGACTAACACAAAGTCGATTACCTCCTAGTAGCAAACAATAATGTGTTTGCACCACGTTCTTGTACACACGTACTATTAGTGATTAGATGTGAATGCTAGTTCTTGATTACAATAGATTAACCAAACACTTTGTTATGTTCTAGGTTACTCGCAAATCCCTTTTGTAGGGCTTCACTCGTCGACCTAGGAACAAGAGAGGAGAAAAGAAGAAGTTTGGCCTTCTATTGAAATTAAATGTACCAAAGGATGAATACATGGGGATGTATTTATACCCTTATGGTAGAGATCAAGTTTACAATGATTTCCTATGTGGGATCCCATTGTTCGGCCACAAACAAGCCCAAGAGAGGGTTTCTAGAACCTTCTCTTGGCTTGTTTCCTTTTCTTCGTATCTCGTTGACATTTACCGACCGTTAGTCAATTCCGTTAATTACTTAGCGTTCTTTAGTCATTTATTGTTAATTTAATAATTAAATATAACATTTTATATTAATTATTTAAACATCGAGTCTCATACATAAAGTGTACAATCCCTTAGTCTCGAGTTCGAATCCGGTCATACACATATTAAAATATGTCCATAAACTAACATTATGTGTCTCTATTTTGAGCACAGATGAAAGTCATAAATTCTCTCGAGAGGATTTGATGTAGATTCTTTTGGGGTTTCATACAGATAAAAAGGTATGCTTTGGATTAGTTGGGAAAATACATTACATTTTCTAATCTTGGTGGTCTTGGAGTTGGTAGTATATGTTCTAACAATTGTAGTTCCTCTCTGAGAACATGGCAATGGAGGTTCCCTACGGAAAAAGATGTTATTTCGCGCAAAGTGATTAAAAGCATCTACGGTGATGATGGAGGTTTTAATACCATGAATTTCAGGGTTAAAGAAAGGGGTGTGTCCGGATATACTATCTAACTGGACTTTCGGTGATGCTTTTGGGAATCCCGTGTCGTAACTCATTTATTAAGAAGGTAAAAGTGGGTATGATGCTTTATTATCGGAAGGAGGTGTGGCTTGGAGAGGGTCCATGTTTAACGTAAAGATTTCCACGTCGTTTCTCCTTTGATACAAATCTAACTTGCAGACTTAGTGATCATTGGGTGTTCGCTAATGGTTCTTAGACTGCCAACTGGTCTTGGCGAGTACCCCCGAGAGGAAGATCACTGGCGGGATACTCTTATATTATACTCTCAGTGGAATTTCTCTATTAAATGGGGAAAGTGATGGATGGAAGTGGAAGCATACCCCAAGGGAGATTTTTCATATCTATGAAGTGTCTCTCTAATCTACTATGTTGATAATCAATTACTTTCATCAGACAACTTGGGCCGTAAGTTCTTTTGGAACAATAGCATTCCTAAGAAAGTCTGTGTACTTAATTGGTGTGTTATAAATAACAGACTTCCTTTTCTCTCAAATGTGGAAAATCGTGCCATAGAGGTGCATTCGTTACTCTGCCCTTTGTACGAGCAAGAGGTGGAGGAAAATAATCATATATATTTTTTAAATGTTCAAATATTAAACTCATTTGGTATAACTTTTTTGATTGGTGGAATTCCACGATATCAACGTCAAACCGATATGGTATCTACTATTTGTGAGCTCATACGTATTCATGATGGTAGTAAGTTGGTCTCTAAGCTCTTTCATGGTGTTTAGCTACTCACTTAATGGCATGGGCAATTTGGAGATGGTGCAATATAATCACGTGGTGTATTCATTTACAGACACAAGATCGAACATTTTAAGAAGAGATATTTTCACTCATATCCATATTATGTCTTTACATTGGGTCTCGAATTGGTGCAAACGGAAAGGGTTTAATTGGATCCAATGGGTCTCTAATCCATAAGGTGTCATAAGTGGTGATAGTTAATGTTGTAATTTTAATAACATGACAAGTTCATAAATTAAACACATAACCATCATACACATGCGGAAGCGTAGGATCAATTTAACACATTAAGAATTAACCGAATTTAAACGTAAACGTACCTTTGATTCTAGCTAAACAAGAATCAACTTCAAGTATTCTTCAATGGAGATCAAGAACCCTAATTAGGGTTTATAAGTGGATTAACGAATTACCCCTTACCGTCTTGTAATTCAATCCAAGATATTAACTATAGTGAGTTAATGCCACGTTCTTGTACACACATACTATAACGAATTAATGTGATTGCTAGATCAAGAAAACATAATAGATTTTTGCTTAACAAAAACCAATCACTCCCTTTGAAAGGGGTTGGTCGATCGGTTTTAACAAAAGAAAGAGGAGAGAAAACTTTAGGGTTAAGTGTGTGAACAAGAGATGCAAAACAATGACCATTGGTTTTTTATTTATACTAATTGTAACTTGGAGGACAAGTTGGAGTAGGTTTGGGTTTCCCCTTGCCTTTCATCGACCGGCCATAGCCCAAGGAGAGGAATTCCGGATCATTCTTGACTCCTATTTACAATCTAGTCCTTCTCTTGAATATTTAACGGTCGTTAGTCAATTGTCGTTAACTACTAACGTCCGTTAGTCGTTATTTGTGTTTTAATAATTAAATATATAACGTTTTATATATATAATTATTATCCATTAATTCTCATACGTAAAGTGTGCAATCCCGTGGTCTCGAGTTCGATTCTAGACATACACGTATTACTATTTGTCCATAAAACTAACAACTCCCACTTGGACATCTATTAATAGTGTAATGACATTGGTTAGCGTCTAGCAACACGCCAATGCCCCTAGTACAACTCGAGTAAGGTCTGCTGGAAAAACCTGTTGATGATTCATCATCATACTTATCCTTTTGTTTCTAATACCACGTTAAATAAGGATATGGATCTTAGTCATTCCTTTATTTAACTATTCTGTTTCTCATTGTTTGTGATTGAGCAAGATTACCAAATCTTCCGAACATATTCCAGATAGATCTTGGGCATGGCCATGCAAACATCTTGTCAAACCTACGAGGGGCCCAGCAATATTAAAATTCAAAACGAATTTGAATGAACAAATTATTTCTTGACTACAAGCAAAAACCCATAAACTTTGCAACACTTCTGAAAACAATCCTTATAACTACCAGTTACGTATAGCGGTAAATTGCTTCACAGAAATGCACTACATCCATGACAGTTCTCTGGTATCTCAAGTCTAAGGATAAATATTCATGATTTACTTGATAACAAGATCCATAAAGTACAATCATGCGGTTGGGATAAGTCCTATATTCAATTCATTGAATATTATGTGAAATTGGTATGTCAACGCATCAATATACTTTCAAGTATATTCTACCAAAACTCAGATTTGTCTTAATTCAATGATATTCCCATATCATTGATCGACAACGGACTATTTAGAATAACATAAGTTATTCACGGATTTAAACATGCAAATATAGGATACAATCTATTATTAATGAAAACAAAACGTATCAAGTACTTTAATTCATTGTAAATAATAATTGCTTAACATCCCTTATCCAAATACTAAATAGATCAATGCATGATAATTCTAGTTAATGAATTATGCCTCAAGTCATGTGAATCATACTTGTTGACAAGACATAAATCAACTAATTTTGATCTATCGTAATTTTGAGAATACCTATTTTCAAGAATTCAATTAGTGAAGTTCTCGTATGTGTACATTCAACTATCTTGATATTGCCACATAATATTTCATAAAATGCGTGACATCCTCAACCACCAATTTATGACAATTAAACTTTCAAAACTTTTATACTTTAAAGTATTCTAATTCTTTAATGTATAATGCAACTATGCTCTTAGTTGAGCACAGTTAGTTCATATGGCCATTAATCAACGATGAAATCCTACTATAACTAGTATTGAGTGTCATCTCAATTTAAACCAGCATTATTGTATATAAACAACAATATGCTCTTTAAACATCTATAAACTTAATATCTGATGCGTGGTTTTGCGACCTTACAACAGGTTTTACCTCTCGAGGGATCTCGAGAAGCTTGCAATCCCCACCAGGCAGTGTACCTGACCGATGTAGTATAGTGAAGTGGCAAGTACTGGGGGATTGATCGTTCTCTAGGGGAATAGTGTCGTTAGGATTGAAAAACTACTCTAATAGGTCTAAGGGTGAGGGAAGATTCTTTTTGTATTTTTATATTTTTTTATAAAAGCAAGTAAAATCTCGGGTTTGAAGGAGTGGGCGGAATTAGTTGCTAGTCAACTAACCCAAATAACTACAATTGCAAATAAAATAAAATGACTGAAAATAAAAGGTTGTGAAACTTATATGGAGAGAAATGTGTTTACTTAGATTTCCTTACTCCCTAACTATCTTTTACCGGTTGATTAGTGTGTATTAATTGCGTGGATGACGGGTGTATTCCTTAATACCAATCGTGGGGTGGCGTACGTACTTCCCCAACCCTACAAGCTCCTACTTCACTCCTATGTCGAGCTGGCTAAGAAGCTCCTAACATGGGATCACTAGAATTCGCTCATGCATTAAATACAACCATAAAAACCTTAGTACGCATTGGTTCATGTTTCTTAAGACGTTCAAGCAAGTTACCGTATAGGAGGTTAGCCAGTTTTCTTAAGCCTAACATCGATAAACAATCATCCAATACACTTAATAACACACTAATAACCAATAATCAATAGTTAGGTTTCATTAGATCTAAGCAAACACAAGATAAATCTAGCCTAGCATGTTAATTAAAAGACAAGAACAAGACATAATCAAACAACACATAGACATATTGAATGATTAAATGATTACTTATCTTCAATTAAACATGGGAGATCCAAGGGTATAAAACCCTTAAAAATGGCAGAAAATTCGTCTTAGGGTTTCTCCTCACAAAGTTGCACACTAATGACTAAAAATTGCAAAACTATATATAGAGTTTAGTGGCTGACGGCGTCACGTTGTAGGAGGTGACGCCGTCACCTCGCCGCGGCTAGGGTTCCCGGATGGTCTTCCTGACGCCGTCCCTCTTTAATCCTCCAAAATCCGCTCTGGCCTATCAAGGGTTGACGCCGTCAGAATTGTGCTTGACGCCGTCTCTCTTTAACTTAAACCGTGATGGCCTTGATCACCTTAAAGGGTGACGCCGTCAGACTTTCCATTGTAAAACTCTCTGGCGCGTCACGTGTATTTTGTCATATCCACCTCTTTTGCCAAGCCATGACGCCGTCAGGAGCAATCCTTGACGCCGTCAAGTGTACTTTTCCAGCAGCTTTGGAGACTTTGTCGCTTCATCAAATACCCTTACACTTGAGATTTGCTTGTCCTCAAGCAAATGCGCTTTTATTCTAATCAAAATACAAGTTAGGGGTCATTTAATGCTAATATAAAAGTAATTACAACAAATAGTCGTTCCACTTTAATCATAATAAGCACGGAGATTACAAACTAGCACCTCACAAGTAGTGTTTAGATACTCACATCTCTCAGGTGTCATCAAAATAAATCTCATAAATGAAAACGGATAATATCTCTAACTACCTGTCATAGCAAATAGATTACCATAGGCTTGGGAAAGGATCGAAAACCTTCTCCACTAGGCGTAAGCACCTAAGATAAACTATCAAAGAGGGCTTTTACATGGGTTATAACGTGAGGTGTAGGGATATGATAAACACGGTTTTGTTGGATAAGGGATATTTTACTGGTGGCGAGTTAAAGATCTTGATTAATTACATGTACAATATGGCGTTGCTAAGCCAAGACTAGACTCGACTTAAGCTAAAAACAAAATAACAAAAACATAAAATAAACATAAAATGAAACGGGATGGTAGTCCGTATGTTTTTTCTACTTTTCTTTTTCTCATTTTTTTTGTATTTTTCTTGATTTTTTCGATTTTTTTTTTCTTCGTACACTCTTGCCCTACCATCCAAAATAATACATCGTAGGGGCCTCGGTTCTCCCCTTACACTTGAACTTTTACATAACTTTACAAATAACTATTCTAATGACTCGAATTAAGATAATCGACACACTTGGAGTACTTTTAAAATATTTAGCACATACGGGGGTAATAATGTTGTTCTTCCCCATTACTCCATTACACTAGTACTTTACCCATGAGTCCCAATCGTCCCAAAACAATATGTACAAGGATATGACTCGACTTAGCAACCATGTAATCAATTAGATAATTAACTTGGGGTTTAAACAAATGTTGTCACAATAATGCACTAAAAATGAGTGCATACAAGGTAGGCTAAGGCGATTTGGGTGTACATTTAAGTGGGGTGTAACAAATTCTTCCTTTAAGTAAAATGCTTAAAGTTAGAAACGAAAAGATAAGCTCTGAGGGGTGTACTAGGGGTATCGTGTACTAAAAATGAGTACAACGCAAAGGGTGTGGGAGAATTACTTGACCAATGTAGCCAATGTAATTATAACAAAAACACAGGTGTAAAACAATGGGTTAATCCTAATGCCTCTTATCATGTAGTAAATCTAACTACACGAATGTAGTCTCACTTGTGGCATCGGAATGGTCCTAACGCAAGTTCTAGAATCTAAGTGCTACCGGTACACACATCATAGCATAAATGCTTTTCCTACCAATTCTAGGGGCGAACCTCACATATTTGGGGGTGGAAAATTTTTTAGTGGTACGGTTTTGTGCTAGTCATATAACTCCTATCCATGAGACGCTCATTAAGATCAAAGTTTCACTCCTATATGTTGTAAAAAATTTTAAATTTGGCACTAAAATTGCCTTAACAGGTATTTCTCTCAGTTTTATTACACATCTACCATTAAACAAACAAAAATCAAGCGTAATAGCATTCTCTAAAGTATCGTACTTTTACCCCCCCCCCCTTACACTTAAGATGAACATTGTCCCCAATGTTCAAATAACAAGATGTAAAAGTAAATAAGGTAAACGAATGAAATCAAATACTCCCCTGATTCGCTCGGTGGATAAAGGGGTAACATGGTTAGATCTTCTTCCAAGGTAATGTGGAAGCTCCAAGACTAAAGTATCGCCAAAAGCTAGATTCCACATACATCTCCTTGTCCAAAATAACCTGTTAAACCTGAGAAAACAAACACGAAAACCTGCATAACATCGGCGGGATAAATCTATATAAGGATATAATGCTTGTGGAATGATTATTTTGCAGATTCCTGGAGTTTATAAGTTAGAGATTTAATAAAAACTTTTTATGAAAACAAAACTTTCAAAAATTTCAGAAAATTAAAACCTGACGCCGTCAGGTTGTAAAGCCTGACGCCGTCAGAAATGATCTGACAGAATTCTCATGTTAAGTTTCCGGAAAATTTCTGGAAAAACCTATACCTTACTTCCTGGAAATCCTGCAAAACATCATTATGACTCGATACAAGCATTTGACTCAAACAAATACTAATATGTATGTTAATTTATTATTGTTATGATTCATGTTCATTTGTTCTAATAAACCGATTTGGATTTCCCTTACACTTAACTTTTGCAAAATACCTTTATATGTAGTTAAGACGAAGTTAAAAACAAGATAAAGCATTTTCACAATTTACTTTTGAACATGAATCAATAATAATAAAAATTAAACATACATACGGAAACAAATAAAATCAAACAAACAAATAAATAAACACACAAAGCAAATAAAGCTTGGGTTGCCTCCCAAGAAGCGCTTTTCTTTATTAACGAGTCTTGTAGCTAGACTCAAAGTCCTTCTACCCTATGTAAGTGAGTTCGTCATCGAGGACGTCTTTAGGGTTAAGCTTGTATTGAAGTTTCCTATTGGTCCGCTTAGTACAATATATCTTTTCAAACTTCTCTCCATCCGGGTCATACAATTTCATCTTAATATGCCATGACCCATCTCCATCTTTGGGTGGTTTGTCCCAATCCCACTTATGATCATCGTCCTCACAAGTCCACTTATTCATCCCTAGGTTAATTGGCAAAACTCCTAGGAAATCAATCATCTTCCTAAAAACTAGAGGGTCTTCAAATGGATCCAATTCGGTGTCCCTAGCCAAGAGTTGTTCTACCGCATGTGTTCGGTTCACAAAGTCCTCTTCTAGGTAAAATGGGCGTTGGGGTCCTATGAAGTCTCTATCGATCCAAGGTCCATATCTAGATGGTCTCCTATTTAATTCTAACCAATGGGGGGTTGGTTCATCACTAGTATCATAGGCATGTTTCTTCACATCATAGACTGACCAAGTATCACCTTCTCCTACCGCTATCTTAGATTCCTTACAATCAATCATAGCACTAGCGGTCGCCAAAAATCCTCTACCTATCAACAAGGGGCATGTAGGGTCGCTAACCATATCAAGGACGTAGAAATCGGCTAAAATGGTTAGTTTTCCTATGTGTACTAACACGTCCTTGACTACTCCAACTGGGTAAGCAACACTCCCATCCGCTAAGCCTATTATCACCTCGGTTTCTTCAAGTTTTCCTAGTTTTAGAGAGGTGTAGAGAGGTAACGGAAGTAGGTTAAGGCTTGATCCAAGATCGGCTAATGTGTCATAAGCCTCCGAATTACCGATCTTGCAAGGTAGAACAAATAAGCTCGGATCATCTAACTTCTTAGGTAGCTTGTTTTGAACAAAGGCGGTCCCTTTTTCGCCTAACTTGAGCTTCTTCTCATCCAACACATCAATAACCGGAATTTCAGGGTGGAGCTCCTTGAATTCATTGTCAAGGTTTTGAGTGGGAGGTGTCTCAACTATGTTGTTGACCAATTTGGATATCATAACTTCTTGGTCATTTTGAACGACTTGGGTTTGTTTGAAGCACGAGCTCATGGAATTGACCGAATAATATTGTGGACAAGAACTAGGAGACGAAACCGACGAGATGGTGTTGACGTTTAGTTTCGGGTTCTTGACTGTGTTGCTAGGGAGTGTTCCCATTTCTCGGTCATTGAGGGCTTCCAACAAAGTGTCAATCTTATTGGTCATCTCACTTTGTTTTTGTTTGAAATCGGCTTCAAACTTGGCCAAACGAGCTTCTTGAGATGCCATAAATTGAGACATCAATCCTTCAAAGTTATTGGTACTACCATTGCTGGAAGGATTGTTGTTGAAAGTACGGTTCGAGTTGGAACCGCTTGATTGGAAACGATTAGGTGGGTTGGAAGAATTGGTTTGTTGTGCGTTTTGGTTTTGTTTCCACCTAAGGTTTGGGTGACTTTTCCATGAGGGGTTGTATGAATCACCGTAGGGGTTTGGCTCGGGTTTGAAAGTGTACCACTTGTCTCCCGCTCTGTCGGTACGCGAGGATGCGTAGTCCGCAAAAGCTTGTTCGGGGAGTTCCACGCAATCACGAGTGTCGTGGGGACCACTACATAATTCACATGAAGAAGTGATTTTGTTCACTTGGCTTGAAGGTTTAGGAGCCTTGTAGGATTTCATAAGAAACTTGACTTGGTCTTCAAGTTCTATGATCCTACGGTCGAAAGTGCTTGAATTGTTCGAAGGCAAAGATATTGCCTTGACCGTTTTATTCAAATCACGGGGATCACTCCAACTTTCATTGTCATAAAGAGCAAGATCTTCCAGGAGAGCCCATGATTGTTTCGCACTTAGATCACGTAGCTTACCACCGGCCGATTGGTCAATGGTTTGCCTCGTGGAGAGATTGATATGGTCATAGAAGATTTGGACTTGGAGCCAAAGTTCTATGCCATGGTGAGGGACTTTTTGGAGTAAGTCCTTGAATCGAGTCCATGCCTCGTAGAGGGTTTCGCCTTGACGTTGTTGGAACATCAAGATATCATTCCTTAGCTTGGTAGTTCTTCCTGGTGGGAAAAACTGAGCAAGGAAACGAGTGGTGAGATCATCCCAAGAGGTGATGGATCCTGCGGGTAGACGCTCTAGCCATTGACTAGCTTGGTCCCGCAGAGAGAATTGAAAGAGACGCAGTCGGGTCGTCTCTCGAGTGGCAACATCAAGGTCTATGGAATCAACAATTTTGAGGAAATCCTTGAGATGTTGATTAGGATCTTCGGAACGAAGTCCATGGAATGCGCATCCGCTTTGCACCAACCGGATGGTGTCGGATCGCAAGGGAGTGACATTGGCTCCTTGAGTGAGCTCAATGGTGTTTCGATAGCCATGGTGGCTAGGACGGGAGTAGTCTCCTAAGGTACGGGCTCTAGGAGGTGGGTGTTGTTGTGGTGGTGGGTTGTTGGGATCGAGGATATTACCACCTTCCATGATGTCGGATGGTAATGGTTACGAACAAAGAAACGAAGAAAAAAGATAGACTAAAGAAAACCTAGAAAAATAAAATAAAAATCTCACTAGAAAGGAATCTAGTGAGTAGACCTAATAAAATAAAAATTCAACCCAAACAATAACTATTCCCCGGCAGCGGCGCCAAAAACTTGATGCGTGGTTTTGCGACCTTACAACAGGTTTTACCTCTCGAGGGATCTCGAGAAGCTTGCAATCCCCACCAGGCAGTGTACCTGACCGATGTAGTATAGTGAAGTGGCAAGTACCGGGGATTGATCGTTCTCTAGGGGAATAGTGTCGTTAGGATTGAAAAACTACTCTAATAGGTCTAAGGGTGAGGGAAGATTCTTTTTGTATTTTTATATTTTTTTATAAAAGCAAGTAAAATCTCAGGTTTGAAGGAGTGGGCGGAATTAGTTGCTAGTCAACTAACCCAAATAACTACAATTGCAAATAAAATAAAATGACTGAAAATAAAAGGTTGTGAAACTTATATGGAGAGAAATGTGTTTACTTAGATTTCCTTACTCCCTAACTATCTTTTACCGGTTGATTAGTGTGTATTAATTGCGTGGATGACGGGTGTATTCCTTAATACCAATCGTGGGGTGGCGTACGTACTTCCCCAACCCTACAAGCTCCTACTTCACTCCTATGTCGAGCCGGCTAAGAAGCTCCTAACATGGGATCACTAGAATTCGCTCATGCATTAAATACAACCATAAAAACCTTAGTACGCATTGGTTCATGTTTCTTAAGACGTTCAAGCAAGTTACCGTATAGGAGGTTAGCCAGTTTTCTTAAGCCTAACATCGATAAACAATCATCCAATACACTTAATAACACACTAATAACCAATAATCAATAGTTAGGTTTCATTAGATCTAAGCAAACACAAGATAAATCTAGCCTAGCATGTTAATTAAAAGACAAGAACAAGATATAATCAAACAACACATAGACATATTGAATGATTAAATGATTACTTATCTTCAATTAAACATGGGAGATCCAAGGGTATAAAACCCTTAAAAATGGCAGAAAATTCGTCTTAGGGTTTCTCCTCACAAAGTTGCACACTAATGACTAAAAATTGCAAAACTATATATAGAGTTTAGTGGCTGACGGCGTCACGTTGTAGGAGGTGACGCCATCACCTCGCCGCGGCTAGGGTTCCCGGATGGTCTTCCTGACGCCGTCCCTCTTTAGTCCACAAAAATCCTCTCTGGCGCGTCAAGGGTTGACGCCGTCAGAAACGTGCTTGACGCCGTCTCTCTTTAACTTAAACCGTGATGGCCTTGATCACCTTAAAGGGTGACGCCGTCAGACTTTCCATTGCAAAACTCTCTGGCGCGTCACGTGTATTTTGTCATATCCACCTCTTTTGCCAAGCCATGACGCCGTCAAGAGCAATACTTGACGCCGTCAAGTGTACTTTTCCAGCAGCTTTGGAGACTTTGTCGTTTTCTTCACTTTTATGCTCCAAAAATGTCCAAAATGCTTCCTTTTCCGGATTTCATCTCCAAAGTACCTAAAATGACAAAAGGAACGATTTAGGGCAATATTTGATCAAATAAATACGATTTAGGGCTTAAATGACCCCCTAAAAGCGGTACACTTTTCGCTTCATCAATATCCATTGTGTAATGTTTGATGCCTTCCAATCGTTCAAGATTTGTCGGCTATAACAATTACGCAACAATTTGCCATATTGTTCATACTTAGAATCTAGGAGCAATTCTAGGCAGAGAATGTAATTCTATATCCAACTATATTCATTACACTTAGTTATCTAATAACTTTCAATTAGATATCGATGTTGTCAAATCATCTTTCATCCAAGCATGATACAACAAATAACATGATGTACATGAAAAATCCTTGTGTCAAACTTAGATTTCATTCAAGTTATATCTTTTCAAAGATATGTATCTATTTAGACTTTCTAATAATATATCATGTTCTATTAGAATTAATTATTTTACCGGTTATGTTTATAACAATGAACATATATTCCAAGATTGTATGTTTATTTCCTAAATCTTCAAGTGAAGTTTCATTCCAAACTAAGACTTAACATTTAACGTATATGGAATGTTACTTCCTATATGTTATACAACATATATGAAATAAGAAAATAAACATAATACTCCCACTAGCTTTCAGGAATACCAAGGAATTATCTTATTTTAATTATAAATCAAAACTTGGATTTAATAATTAAACATAAGTATATCTCCTAGATGCATGCATTAATCCATTCATGAATTATTGCACTTTGTACACTTCCAAAGATTATTTGAATTCAAATACTCCTTTTGATTACTTATCGTCCTCGCACAAGTAATTACTCAAGAAAGAGTTTTGATATTCCATTGTCAATTTCATATTAATGAAACTAAGGATGACAATCATAATCTTTATACATTTAATGTGCCTAGAAAGAATATTCAATCACAGTTAATTGCTTAAGTGTGATTAATAATCTTGTCATAAGACATACATTAAATATGTTTACAAAATTGTCCATATGATTTCTACACAAAGATTTAAACCTCTAGGATTTTCATTCCCTTTGAAGAAACTCATCTTCATTCTATAGTCTAACTATAGAGTTTAAGATAAACTAAGTTTCCAAAAACTAATTATCTTTATGGACTGCATCTTAACATTCATAGTATGAGTAATTTGACAAATTCATTATTTGCAATTCATCTTAATGATCAACAGGTTTACCATAATCATGTAACTCATATTCTTCAGCATATTATTCAAATATATGAGATATCCTTGCGGATCTACGAATGAGAATTCTATCATCTTGAGATTTATCATTAACATGTTTAACCTCATCATGACATTCACTAGTGTACTTTTAGAATATTATGTATCATGTAATTTTATCTTTTCAAGATAAAAACCCCCACTTACCTTTTGCAATTTATAGACTATCTATAAATACTTAGCAAGTAGAGCAACACCAAATTGTTCTCTTTTGGGACATTACAAATACACATTGACAGTTCTTGATATTAGTTTGTTAATATCTAGCTTCATCAGAAGTTTAACAAATTCATAACTTCATTTTAAGACTTAATGTGATTCATCACATTCAATAATAAATGGCGTCTTATTAATCTTCTAGGTTGGAGTCTTATTGAGTATATACAATCCATACGCAATTTTCAAACCTTGATAACTTTTAGAAGAAAAGAAGTTATAGTTATCTTTAATCAAACGATACCAATAGAGTTTGATTCTCCTAACTGAACACACCACAAACTTGAGGTATTTCATTAGAACTAATATTGTGAGACAATCTAACAATATGTAAGATAAACTTATACTCCTTTTGGCTTACCTATTTACCAACTAAGTCAACTTAATGGTGAAATAGATTTTTCAAGCCAATTGCATGCTTTATAACACAATTACTTTTTAACTAAGTCACTTCATGTCTATGTCTCAACAAGAAGACATAAACTGTTATAATCCCACTATACGTTATAAATCATTAATCAACTCAATGACTTCTTGTATATGTCTTAATAAAGAAGACATAACAAGTTAACGTCTTACTTTATATTATAATAACTCTTGTAACAATTAAAAGACTTCATATTTATAACTTTACAATAAAGTATAAACATGTATAACTAAAGTAATCATGAACACCACAATTTGGTTTCAACAGTAATTTCAAGTTAATTTATTACTTCATTTATTTATGACATTCCAAGAATACATAAATATTCAAATTTGAAGTAGTCTTGTTAATATTGACACATTTTCTAATAGGTGTCTAATTTAGAAATTGTAAATTCTTCATGTGCGGTCTCACGTAATCATGAAAATTCACATTGTCATTGCAATCTAGTCAAGGTCTCACTTAAGCTAAATTTCAACACCAAGTGTTTCTTGAATTAGATGTGTATTAGTCATATTTAGAACGTTAGTTTCTTACCTTGCGGTCAAGACAATCCTTTAAATCATATCTCTTAGTGTTGTTTCTTGCACACAATTATAAGATTTCTCCCACTTGTGCATGGAACAACATCATGTAGCATATAAACAACACGACACACGTTTGTTTATGTGATCAATATGATTTGTGTCATAGATATTAGTATAGCAAGTAAATGTAGAACTTCAATGTCTAGTAAGGAAACGTACATGACTAACCTTTAAAAAAAATATAAGTGTCAACAACTGGAAAGTAATTATCTTGAGATATTCAAAAGATAATCTGGGTTACTACCAAGACAATAAAGCTTGTAGCTTCCACTGAATTAGAGAACATTACAATAATCCCTTATTCAGTAATAAGATTCAATGCTCCCACTGGATTTGACAACATTGTAAGTGTTTCATAACTAGTGAAAACAAATATCCTGCTTTTAACTTTCCTACATCTTTGAAGGCTCATACGTGACAATTACTTAGGCACTCCAAGAGTGTATTCTACTATGTAGATAATGGACTATCTATCAATACAATTAACTTGAAAATTGGGCATGCAATTTCTTCCTTTAATAGGTCTATCATCCTCACAATGGTATGTAGTACCTCTAAAGGGCTAAAGGAACAACAACTAGATAAAATATCCTAGTTTGCCTTTACTACCTTTTGTGGTAAGCAGTCTAGCTTCTAATTTAATAACTCATAATTTTCCAGTTAACCAAATGTCATATTTGTTACAAAAGAATTTAATCGCCGAATGAGGGTGATGAAATTTCTATGGAAAATAAAAATGTGCAATTCTCTTAACTATTAAAGCTTGCTATGAGTTATATTAGAATTTAGACAATTCTAATATTCCTATTATACCTTTCTCTTTCATGAAAATGAATAGGATTGAGTCTCACTCTTCTCTCATGGAAAGGAGACTAGGTTTGTTCTTTTAGTAAAGTTGACTCTAGCCAAAAACCCCTATGAGTATAAATCAATTTACCAATAAACGAATAACCCATGTTTAAGGTTTAATGTTGCATTAATACATTTAAAGAATTTACAAAATTCAATTTTAGTATTTTCGATAATAAATATTTAAGAAAATTAAATACCCATTAGTTAATATTCATATAAACCATTGAATTTCTTTAAAGCTAGGATCCTAATTGACATAGTACCATTACATCAGTTGATCTGCTAGTATTGATAGTATTCAACAAGGTAATTGTCGAACAATAATTGACAATTTCATATTGCAATTCCTAGATCATTATGGGATTTACATTTGCCAAAAATCTATTTGTAATGTAAGCATGTTTCATCCCATCTTATGCCTTGAGTTTCTAGGTCTCACTAACTACTCAATTAAGTTGTCTAATTTAGAAACTGCAAATTCTCAATGTACGGTCTCACGTAATCATGAAAATTTACCTTGTCATTAAAATCTAGGTAAGATCTCACTTAGGCTAAATAATAACTTCAAGTGTTTCTTATAATTAGATGGCATGAACTTAAATTTTAGGGTACTAATTTTGATGTGTCAATCAAAATATGTGTGAAGAAGCATGCACACATCTTCGTATCATAAGTTTTCAAAACCTTTTTATTTACCAATTTTAAGCTAAGATTTAAATCAAAAAAGTTTTAATTGAGGTATTGGGTTCACCAATCAAAGAATTACTTACAATTATCACCCACTATATCCTACTACTGCATGAGTCAAAAGACCCAAGTTATTCGGACAATTACCACAAAGTGACGCGTGGAATTGAGGTCAATTCACCCTTAAGATGATTTTGTACATTAATAGCCATACTAGGTAGCTCCAATTTGACGCACAAAGGAGCGGAGAGACAAACGTCAGCACAAGTGCCAATTAAAAACGCGTCTTTGTTTGTTTGACAATTTAATATCAATCCTCCTTAAACCCCTCTTATAGTTTGTCAAAACTGGGTGAGCCGTTCTTACTATTGGTAAAAAAAACTTACCACTCAATTGAAAGTTTATGACTTTAAGCCTTAAAAACATGTTATAAATTATAACCTTGCTAGTCTCGCCTGGAAGCAAAATACCGTGCGAAGCAAACCACTATCGGCACATAAGACTTTGCAAAATTCATAATTTATCACATCAAGTTTCACCATTTTTTTAGTCCATTTATTTTCTATTAAAAAATTACCCTTTTTTGCTTACAATGTGTCATACAATTAAACAAAAAAAATAAGTAATAATAAAAATAAACAACTAAATAACGCACATAACTTAACAATTAATTTATGAAAACAAATAGCCACATTCAAACTTTATTTGATAAAACTATTACGGAGTAATAATCATTCTATGTTTAATTATGCATATATTTAACTAAGACTATCACTTAAAAAGGTAAGTGAGCCACATGCATCGACGTATCGATTGCGTTAGTCATAGCAAATATATATCATATTGCACATAATAGATTCATTAATATTTAATTGAGGTTTTCCTCAATTTTAGATCTATGAAAAATTACATGTGATAAAACAACTTAACAATTAATCAATCATAATCCATGACAAACATGCATGTTTCATTATGGATTAATACAAGTCACAAGATACGTAACTAAACACATAAGCATAAACATATATATATATATATAGGGCATCCCCCCCCCCCTATATATATATATATATATATATATATATATATATATATATAGGGCATCCCCCCCCCCCTAAAAAAATTAGGATTTTGATTTTTAAACCCTAAAAATTGACTAACATACAAACACAATCCAAGATTCATTTTTTATGTGTTTCGGTAATTAATTACATGTTAAAACGGCTCGTGATGCAACTGTTGTAATTTTAATAACATGACAAGTTTATAAATTAAACACATAATCATCATACACATGCGGAAGTGTAGGATCAATTTAACACATAACCGAATTTAAACGTAAACGTACATTTGATTCTAGCTAAACAAGAATCAACTTCAAGTATTCTTCAATGGAGATCAAGAACCCTAATTAGGGTTTATAAGTGGATTAACGAATTACCCCTTACCGTTTTCTAATTCAATCCAGGATATTAACTATTCCCCCAACCAAATAGATTCGATCAACTTTACATTGTATTAGCATGCATGGTTATTAGATTTGGCCTCAATATGCACTCAACTCTCATTGAACTCTATTCCCCCAACCAAATTTATATTTTATATATTGCTAGAAAATTATAGGGTAAAAGCTATAAAATACCATCGTACTTTCAAAAAAGTACCAAGTTGTACCATTTACTTTTTTATTGCTTACTTGACCAACGAACTTTTAAATTTTAATTCGACTTGAAACATTTCTTTAGACCGTTAGTCTTCATGTGGCAACGTTAGTCCTATTAGTCAACGAACGTTTGCAAAGTTAGTCCTTTTATACTAACGATTGTTTTTAATTAACTAAAAATTTGGTTTTTCTTACGTTTTAATACTTATTCGCCCGGTTTTACACGTTTTGGTCCGTTTTCATACGATTTCGCCCCGTTTTACACGTATTCGTCCATTTTTACACGTTTTCGCCCGGTTTTACACGTTTTT
>CP139504.1:81783170-81832577 GCA_021014915.2 Artemisia tridentata subsp. tridentata
TTCCCCCTTTTTTTGGAAGGGTTCCTAAAAACGGGCCATGCTCTTATTGAGTTTTTAAGATGAACACCTTGCGGTGGAAAATGAAGCTGTTATTTTTAAACCTATCAAACTTCGAGGTACTCCCAAATTATTTCTAAAATCGGTTAACAGAATCGATTTTCTTTGGGTTTTGCTTAAAAGGAGTACTCTCAAGAAATTTTTGGTTTTTTTCAAAATTTTTGTAGTGGGGTTTCCACCCCATTTTCTCCCTGTCATTTCCGACTTTTCCCCCCTTTCTACTCCGTTTGAGGAAGTAATTTTTCATTTGGGAAAGAGATCGAGGTTTTTTCCAATGTGTTCATTTCTGGAAGGAATTGATGACGCTGAGATTTGTTTTGGGGGGAGATATTCTTCTTCTTGAAAAAATGTTGATCGGGACAATTCCCTCCATCCCCCCGTTGAATTCATAATGGGGAAAATCAAATCATTTGAGAAAAACGATAAATTTCCTGAGGTCAAATCCAAAATTACCACCTCTTTGGTACGTTTTTTTGGAGGGTGATGATAATTTTTACCCGTCATTTTTTGCTAAAGACTTATGTGAGAGGAAAAGATTGCTCTAAAAAAAGGGTCTTAAAGTCACAAAAAAGAATTGTTTGGAAAACCCACCCCGACATAAAGGGTATCGCCCTAATTTTGTACTCACAATTTTTTAAATGGGGGAGACTTTAAACCAGCAGTCCAACAACCCGGGAAAGGGTTTTTAACCCAAAATCCACGATGTTACAAACAAGGGGTTCTCAAACTTCTGATCCCGGATTGATTTATCCCATCTCTGTAGTCCTTGGGGTTAGCCCCTTTTCACTGTGTTCCAAAAAAGGGTGCATAATGTTGTCAAAAAAGAGGAGTGATTTGATTCCCAAACGATTGGTTACGGGGGCGTTTTTTGCATTGCTATGAAAGTAAATGATGCCACCCGAAAAGCCATTTTCCCTACCTTCATGATCAGATGCTCGAGAGATTGCGGGAAACGAGTACTATTGTTTCCTTTTATGGTTTCTGGGTTACTTTCAAATCCCCATTGATCCACAAGATCAAGAAAAGATACTTTCCCCGTGCCCTTATGGAACGTTTTTTATAAAAAGTATGCCTTTGGCTTATGTAATGTCCCGGCACGTTCCAAAAGGTGTATGTGGCCAATTTTCCCAAGAAACGGGAAAACAATGGAGGCTTTATGGATGACTTCTCGTCTTTGGGGGGTTTGTTCCGGATGTCTTCCTTTAGAAACTGTTGAAAAGGTGTAAAGACACCAATCTTTTTCTAAATTGGGAGAAGATCTTTTTTGGTCAAAGGGGCATTGTCCCGGGATAATATCAAAAATGGGGTTTAGGTTGACAAGCTAAAATTTATGTCATTGCTAAAATTTCCCTATCCCACACCGCAAAGGGATTAGGAGTTTTCTGGGTCATCCCGGGTTTTTACGTAGTTTTATACAAAATTTTCTAAATCGCCCCCGGCCTAGACTCATCCCTTGAAAAAAGGGTGCTTTTTTATCTTTTCACCCGAGGTCAAATCTTTTGAAAAAAATTTAAAAAAAAAAGCTTACTGAACCCCATTTAGTTGCCCCCGACTGGGTTTTTTCCTTGAGCTCATGGCGATGCAAAGGATTTTGCTATCGGGGGCATCCGGGGGCAACAAAAACCAAACCTTTCAGTTTTCCCAAAGCAAGAAAACCAGACGAACCCAAAAACTCATTACACATATAAAAAAAGAATTATTGGCGTGGTTTTTGCCTTTGAGAAGTTTGGGCCATATTTGATTTTGACGAAATGTGTAGTGTTAGGTCCCCCGGCTCTAAAATATCTTTTTCCAAAAAACAAGTGCAAAGCCAAAATTGCTGGTTGGTCTCCCCCTGAAAAGAATTTGATATCACCTAGGATAAAAAGGGGGGAAAATCTGCGTGTTATTACCCCGATTAGAGAACCCCCAACCAAGATGTTTCGAGAAAAAGGAAATAAATGAAACTTTTTCCCGCGGGGAACTAAAAGCGGTTACTTTTCGGGAGATTCTACTACCCCTGGTTTGTGATTTTCGCAAATTTACCAGCGGGAAACTTATATGAAAGGGATGTCGCCCCAACGAAGAATAATTCTTAAAGGTGTAAACATTATTCTGGGAGACCCCTACTTGTTAAAATCGTGGGATAAAGTCCCCGCGGGTTTTTTGGGAAAAGGGGAACTATTGCATTCAAAAACTTGCCATGGACCCACGGGGGCCTATGCCAAACTAAAAGCCAAAAAGGTTTTTTGTTCCGGGTTTTATTGCCCACAATCTAAAAGGTCCCCAAGATCTCATCAAAATTGTGAAGCTTGTCCGTACGGAAATATTTCACAACGAAATAAAATGCCACAAATGAATTCAATTTTGTGAAATCTTTGATGTTGGGGCATTGACTTTATGGGCATTTCCCCAATCTCTCGGGGAAATAATACTTCTCGTGGCTGTTGACTTTTTGTCAAAAGGGTTTTAAGAAAAAAGCTTTACCACAAATGTGCCCGAGTGGTTGAAAAAATTTCCTGAAACCCGTTGCCCTTTTGGGAAAATCCACGGCTATAACAGTGATCGGGTAGCTTTTTGCAATAAAACAAATTTGACAATCAGAAAAAGTTGGTTTTAAACTCACCGTCTTTCTCGCGTATCACCCACAAAAAGTGGGCAATAGAAATTTAAAAATTGGTATTAAAAAAATCTGAAAGGAAAGTAGGAGAAAATCGTGCACCCTGGTCGGAAAAATTTGGGATGATGCTTATGGGCCCTTTTGACCTTCAAAAACCCCCCCGGGTGTAAAAGCCCTTACAAACTTTTGTACGGGAAAAACATGTCATCTTCCCCATCGAATTTTAGCAAAAGCCTCTGGGCCCTTTAAACATGCTAACTTTGACCTCCAAAAGGGGGTGATCCCCGTAAAGTTCAAATGAAAGAATTAAAGACTCAAAAAAAAGAAGGTTTTTAGCGTTGGTGTCGAGTCCTTCTTTTTTAATTCAAAATTAAAGCTTCTAGGCAAACTCAAATCCCCTTGGTCGGTCCTTTTTATTACAAAGGTTTTTCCCCTTGGTACCGTTGAGTTATTCAAAATGCGGTCCAAAAATTTAAAGTGAATGGTCATTGTTTAAAACACTACTTTTGGAGAGGACTACCACCCCGGTTGTCCCCCCAAACTTCAAAATTTCCCCTTAACCCAAAGAATGGGGGACGAGTTTCCCAAATAGTGACTCGTGAACAAAAACATTAGCAAAACATGGGTTTTCACCCTTTTTCTGTTTTCTTTTCTGTTTAAAACCCCCAAGTGTGGGGGAGATGCCCCCCAAAGTTTATTATGTAAAAAAAAAAAAAAATGTTTAATTTAAAAAAATTTGGGTATTAGATTTCCTTTTTACGTTCTAAGTTTGGTTTAAAACAAACCCGTACTTTTAATATTGGGGAAATTCAGTTCTAAGTGTGGGGGGGAATTTTTAGGAATTTTTTCAAATGTACCCCCTAGTACCCCCATTTTTGGGCCAAAATTTTTAAAATTTTTTTTCACTAGAACGCAATAAATGGTTATCGTCCGCCATGCTAACCCACATAGGATTGGTTAAAACTGAGAGCAAACGGCCCCTCAATATAAAAATTTTGAAAAAAAAGTCAATTTTCAAAATCCAACTTAAAATTTCATGTATAAATTTTCCTTTTGGGTTTTTTCCAACCCCTTGTGGGCTCCGAGTTTTGGGGAAAATTTATCAAAGCCAATTTTTTTGTATATGCTTTTGGGTGTTTTGGGAAATTGAATTTGATTTTTGAACATTTATGATTGTCGTTTATTGAAGTGATTCAAAATCGGCAATTTGGCCCAATGGGACGACAGCTTATGTCCAATCACATTCGGGGTTGGGACACACTTAACACTTTATCTTGAGTACACGATCTAGAAAAACAAAAACTTACCCTTCTTTTAAACATTTAAAAATTTATCTCTTACTTTGAAACTTTTCCCTTTACCCTTCAAACAATGATGAATTTTAAAAACCCCCTTTAAATTTTATTAGTGGGTTTTTATCAAAAGGGGGGGGTTTGGGGGGTTTGGGTTGGCAAAACATTTTTAAGCCCGGTGGGGGTGCATTTGGTGATCTGGATCAAATTTAAAACATCAGGGGTTATGCATAGGCAGTTTTAACGTTTTATTGTGTGCTCTTGAGACGGGTCGCCAAAAACAAAATTTTAAAAACCTTCGGGGTCGATTTTCTTTAACTATGGGCCCCTCGGGTCTCCACCGTTGTTGTAAGATAACCGTATTGCGAATGCATCTTTTAAACCTAAATTTTTCTTCCTTTACTTACTTCAAAAAGATTGCCAAAGTTGACGTTTTTTTGGAAAGAAAAAACGGGCAATCACATTCCCCCCTTAATACCGAAATAAAAAACCTTCAATTTAAACTGTTTGTGCAAAAAATTTCTTTTTTTTTTTTTTTTTTTTTTTTTTTTTTTTTTTTTTTTGGGGGGGTTGTGTTGTAAATGGTTAAAATTATATATGAAAATTTTAGTTGCCCAAGTACAAATCTTTTAAAAAGAAAACCCAGTAATTTGTTGCCCAAAATGAAATCCCAAATGGGTATGTGACTACAAGACTTTCATTGTTTTATGATTACACCCCCAAAGGGGTTTTTCCCATTAAAGTTGATGTACTTGTGTTTTCCCGAAAAGGAAATCAGCAGGGCCCAAAATTGGGCAACGTTTAAATAAAGGGGAAATTTTTAAAAAAATTTTTTGAAATTTAAAAAAATTGGGGCAATTTTAAAATTAGGAAATTTTGGGAAAAAGGGGGGAAAAATTCCCCTGTGTTCTTGGCCAGACATTCTAGGGCTTGTTACAAATTTCCCTTTGCTTTTTGGGCTATAATTTCGGCTTTTTGTTATGGTTCTTTGATCTTTTGTAAGTGGTGGAATCTACTGCTTGGTTTAAAAGGGTTTAAAAGGTAAGGGGGACCTCAAATTAGTCTCACGGGGCCCAAAAAATCCCCAATTAAAATGTATAGCAAACTGTTTTGGGAATAAAAATTAAGCCCAAAATGATTGAGTTCAAAACATTTTCATGCCTTTCCCACCAAACACGGAAACAAAAACATTTTTTTAACTTCCAAATTAAACACCTTAAAGTCACCATAGCAAGGGGTGGATTTAATAATAAAACCTTCAAAAAATTTACAAAAACAAACTAAAAAAAAAAAAAACCCCCATCCGAAAGTTCCCCAAAAACCTTTTTTCTAGAAAATTGGGGGTTTTTGAAAACCCTTTTTTGCCGGGTTTTCCCGGGTTTTTGGAGGCCCAAACCACATTTTTTTTCCCACCACTTTTGTTGTGCCCTCCTATTTTTTTTTGCTGCACCGCGTAAATTTTTCACCCACCCTTTCCTTTTGGACAAAGGAAACGGTTTTTTTTGGGGTTGGTTTGTATTTGTTAATGGGCTTTGCAAAAATTAAAAAATAAATAATAACAAAATAAAACAATCCCTACAAAAAAAGGAACTAAAATTTTTAAATTTCACTTATTTTTACCGTATCCCATTATAATGATGTTGATGAAATAAAAATAGCCTTTAAATTAAAACCTACATAAACGATGAAGGTATAAAAAAAATTAAATTAGATTACTTGTGTAAAGGGGAAACTGTATCGCAATCCAAAAAGGGCAAAATGTGGTAACGTTTTAAGAAAGGGGGGCGAAATTTAAACAATAAAAAAAACTAAAATTTTGGGCAACTAAAAATGGGCAATTTTAAAAAATTTTGGGAAAAAAAATTTAAAAGTGGTTTTCCCCAAAAAAAAAAATTTTTAAAAGGCAGTTGACCCTTTATACCCACCTTTGGAAATATCGGGGCTTTGAAAAGACAAGCCCTTTTTAAACTTTTTGTCAAAATAAAAATTTGAAAGGTGGGCACCCCCAAGCTACAAGTTTTGGCACGGGGCCCAAAGACTCAAAAGGGAGCCAGGAAACGTAAATGTTCACACGGGAAACTAAAGTTTTTTCCTCTTCTAAAAAAGGGTTTTATTAAAACGAAAGAAGGCGAAACCCAAACCCCAGAAACAATAAAGACATCAAACCCACACAGAAGAATGCTTTGTTTCACGCGATCAAAACCCAACAAACCTTTTTTTGGGAAAAGGGTAAAAAGATGTTATCGATTTTTTCCGACTGGTTTCCTGAATAAAAATTAAAAAAGTTGTTTTTCCTTATATTAAAACCAGGGGTTTCACTCAATGAAAAAAAACTTTCATTTGCGTTATCTTTCTTTTACATACTGCTTATTCAAGCATGTACAACAAAATTACGGGGGTTTTAAAAACCCAGCGAAGGGGGTTTCATCTAACGGGCCAACATGTTTTTAAAAGGGACTAAAATTTAGCATTTTAGTCGTTTTTTAAATGACCCCTAAAAACCCCTAAACCCAAAATTGCCCTAAAAATCTCTCTTTCAAAAACTCCCTTCCGGGAAATAGACCCTTTTGGCCATAAAGGGGTCTTTTTGGCCCCTAAAGGCTCTCGTTCATTTTGGCACCCGGGAAAAGGGAGATAGTTTAATGAGAAAAACCCCCACGTTGTTTGGGGGAGATACAGGGGCAATTCATTTCAAAAGAGTGGCCCCCGGATAAAGCTAAAAAAGGCCCCCTAAAAACCTTTCCAAGCAACAAAAGGTTTTAAAAAATTTGGATCCCCTTCAATTACCCAAACAAAAATTTTTTGGGTTTTAACTTTTTTTAAAGGGCCCTTCCACCCAAAACACCAAAATTTTTTTCGTATTTGAAAACTATTTTTTAAAAAGATTTTGTGTCTTTATTTTTAATTTGTTAGATTTTTTTTTTTTTCGGGTTTTGTTTTTTTTCTTTTTTTTTACTAGTTGTTTTATTTTTTTTTAAAAAATTAACGTTTTTTTCCCAAATTTTTTAAAAACTTTTGAATATATGGTTTGCAAAGTAAAACAAAAAATAAAGTAGATAAAATTTATATTTTAGTTTTTTTTTTAATTTGGGGTTTAGGGCTTTAAAAAAAATAATAAAAAATTTTAAAATTTTAAAATGTACTTGGGGGGGTTGGGGGGGGGGGCCCCTTGAAACCAAATTTGGAAAAGGGGGACACCCCGCATAAACTACGTTTACCCCTCCCATGTGGCAGTGAAATAAAATAAAGTTAATTCTATTGTGTACTGTATGTATCGCAACCTCTTGGGAAAATTTAAAGGCATCGTTTTTTAAAATGGGAAAACTTCCCAAGGGCGGTAAACAAAAACCCGGGGAAAACAAAAAAATGATAAATATACAAAATTGGGAAAAATTTGGTACTCCCCCCCAGTTAACATACATTTTCCCTACGCTAGGAAAAATTTTTCTACTGCTTGGTTTATTGCTACATGGCCGCCAAAAAAGAAAAATTTTGGGCCCAGCACTCGAAAAAAACAAAAAAATTGGGTTTTTAAAATTCGACTTTTAAATTTGGGTTTGCCCTTTTTGTTGAAAAAAATAAAAATTTAAAGGAAAAATTTAAAATTTGGGGCAACTTTAAACAAATTTGGGGGAAACCCTAATAAGGGGAAAACTAAAAAATGTGATCCCTTTTGGTTTTAGATTTTTCCATTGCTACGGGAGTAAAAACCCCCTTTGGGCTCCTGTTTGGTGACATTTCTCTTCTCCCTACCCAAAATTAGGCATTTGTTTTAAAATCCATTTTATAGCGCAACCTACATGGCAAAATTGGCAATGTTTTTAAAAAAATTTGGGCAAATTTACAAATTGGGCAGTTCTTTGGGGGGAAACTCAAAAAGGGCCCAAAAGAAAAAGGGGGATGCTGCTGTTTTTTCTTCCATTGCAATGGTAGGGGACACCCTTTTTTCCTGTGGTGACATTTTCTTTTTCCTGCGGGAAAAATTTAGGAAATTTTTTTAAAAAGGTTTTTTATAGCGCAACCAAAGGGGGGGAAAAACTGGGGCAATTTTTTTAAAAAATGGGCAATTAAAAAGGGAAAAAACTTTTTAAACCCGGGTTTTTAAACTTTTAAGCGACATTTTTTTGTTTTTTGTCGCTTTCCGTCATTTTCCAAAACCAAAATTTTTGGTACTTTGGGGTTTTAAAATTTTGGTCTTATTTTTTTGCTTATTTTTTTATGTAATAGTCAAAAAAAAAAAAAATTAAAAAGGGGAAAAAAGGTACCAAATTTCTTTTTTTTGGGAAATTAAAAATAGTTACTTTTAAAGCTCCTTGGTTATATCCAAATTACATGTAACCCTCCATTCAATTTTTAAAGAAAAGTAGGAAACTTCCTACTTTTAAAAAAGTATCCTTTTCCCCCAAAACTAAATGCTTTAAAAATTTAAAAGGGAAACTAAAAAAATTTTGATTGCCCATGGGGGTATTAAACCCCAAAAACAAAAACCCTAAAAGACAAAAGAATTCCACCAAGGCTGTGCGGGAAGCTCGGTGGATTTTTCAAAAAAGTTTCCCAACCCAAACCCCCCAATTTCCCATCCCCCCCCCCAACTTTTCGGGATTTATAAATAACTAAAATTGCTGAGCTTGATATAAACCATCTTCAAAAAGGGGGGAAAACTTGCAAGTTTGAGTTTTTTAAAATTGAAAATTAATTCTCTGAACTAGGAAAAAAAGGGAAACGCCAAAACTTTGAGCTCCCCCGACCTAAATTCCTTTGGGCAAAACGAAAAACTAATGAAAAAACCCCAAAGGTAGTCATTTTCCCAAAATGCAGCCTGCAAATTGAGATTTTTATTAGATGCAAACCTTGCCCAATTTAAGAGGACTTTATTTAAATACATTTATTCCATTTTCCAAAGGGTTTTTCTAGGTTTTTTGAAATTTTTTTTAGCTCCACAAATCATTTGAATGAGAATGCCCCCATTGTTTGGGTTTCCAAAATCGATTTCCGGTTTAGTTTTAGAGCCCATTAAGGGTTTCCAAAAAAAACGGGGACATTCATCCGGGAGTTCCTTCTTCCAACAACTACAAAGGGTAAAGAGGGATTGACATTAAATTGCAACCGAAAGAGACCTTTTTTAAATTTGGCACTTGTGCTGACGTTGTCTCTCTCTCGCTCCTTTGTGCGTCAAATTGGAGCTACCTAGTATGGCTATTAATGTACAAAATCATCTTAAGGGTGAATTGACCTCAATTTCACGTGCCACTTTGTGGTAATTATCCGAATAACTTGGGTCTTTTGAATCATGCAGTAGTAGGATATAGTGGGCGATAATTATAAGTAATTCTTTGATTGGTGAACCCAATACCTCAATTAAAACTTTTTTGATTTAAATCTTAGCTTAAAATTGGTAAATAAAAAGGTTTTGAAAACTTATGATACGAAGATGTGTGCATGCTTCTTCTTACATATTTTGATTGACACATCAAAATTCGTACCCTAAAATTTAAGTTCATGCCATCTAATTATAAGAAACACTTGAAATTATTATTTAGCCTAAGTGAGACCTTACCTAGATTTTAATAACAAGGTAAATTTCCGTTATGTGTGAGACCAGTAATGGAGAATTTGCAGTTTCTAAATTAGACGACTTAATTAAGTTGTTAGTGAGACCTAGAAACTTAAGGCATGGGATGGGATGAAACATGCTTACTTTGCAAATTGTATTTGGCAAATGTAAATCCCATAATGATCTAGGAGTCGGAAATTGTTTGCCGATTATTGTTCGACAGATTACCATATTTTGTACTTACATTACTAGCAGATCAACTGATGTAGTGAAACTATGAAAAGTTGGATCCTAGTTTTCAAGAAAATTCTATGGTTATATGAATATTTCCTTGGGTATTTTATTTTCTTGAAAAGTTGTATTATCAGAATACTAATATTTGAACTTTTTCTGTAGAAATGGCTCGACCCGATAATGTTGTATTGAGTTCTGCGTTCAAAAACCACTTTGAACGGGAAAAATTGACTGGCCCAAATTTCAATGACTGGAATATTTCACTCATGATTGTCTTGAGAGTGTCCGATAAGCTGGAATACTTGAATAAGCCTTGTCCTGCGGAACCAGATGCTATTGAATCCGAGGATGTCAGAGAAGCCTGAAAATTGGAGTACAAAAAGCACAATGAAGTTGTGTGCTTGATGCTTGGAAGTATGGCTCCCAAATTGAAAAAGCAGTTTGAGCACCATTTTTCTTATGATATGCTTCAAGAACTCCAAAAGACTTATGAGAAGCCACCTGCAGTTGAATTGTATGATTTGATCGATGCATTACATAGCTGCAAGCAGGGTGAAGGTAAACCTGTTAGTGAACATGTGTTAAAAATGAAGAGTTACATAGACCAACTACATCAGATCAACTACATCTACCCAGAGAATGTATGTGTGAACCTAATCAACAGATCCTTGAACAAGGATTTTTCTGGTTTTGTTTGAAACTATAACATGCATTGCGCGGGGAAGCCAGTCATAGAGTTGCTTGCAATGCTTGTGGACTATGAGAAGGGTTTACCAAAGAAGGCACCTACTCCTCAGGTATTAGCTATACAAGGAGGTAGGATCCAAAAGCCAAAACCGCAGGCGAATAAGAAGGGTAAAGGAAAGGTTGACAAGGGTAAGCAAGTTATGGCCTATCAATCTATGCCCAAGAATAACAACCCTAAGAAGAACAAGGTGAATCCTAACAAGAAGGATCAGGCTTGTCACCACTGCCATGAGATAAGACATTGGAAGCGGAATTGTCCACTCTATCTTGAGGAGTTGCGTGTTAAGAAGTTGAAGGCTGAGGCTGGTAACCCCAGCACTTCAGGTGACTTTTTCATGATTGAATTATTTTCATTAACTCATAAAATAAATTCCTGGGTATACGATACTGGATGTGGTATTCATATTTGCAATACACTGCAGGGGTTTAGAGTTGAAAGGAAATTGGCCTATGGAGAACAATATCTGCATGTGGGTAACGGAGCACATGCAGCTGTTGAAGCTATAGGCGTATTTAAATTAGTTTTGCCTTCGGGCTTAGTACTGTTTTTAAATAATTATCATTATGCACCTACTATTGTTAGAGGTGTTGTTTTCTTTTCGTGTTTATTGGATATTGGTTTTAAACATACTGTTACGAGCAATGGAATTTCTGTTTCGTTAAATAATGTTTCTTATTTTAATGTTATTGCTGTGAATGGTGTTTTTGAAATTGATATGAATGATTCCAATAATTATAATTCAATGTATAGCATCAATAATAAGAGAATCAAGAATATTTTGGATTCATCTTATCTTTGGCATTGTTGACTTACTCATATAGGCAAGACTCATATGGAAAAGCTGCAACATGGGTGTTTGATCGATCGATTTAAGCAAAAAAGAAGAAGAGAAAATACTTAGGGTTATAGCAAGTGCACAAGAATTAATGAATCAACAACCCTAGGTCTTGTATTTATAGCATGACAATCTTGGAGAACAAATTGGAATGGGATTGGGTTTCCCAAGCCCATAACCGATCGGCCTAAGGGATCCATATGGATTTCGGAAGCTTCTTGTTCCTCTAATTTCAATCATTTGATAAATGCAAATTTTGTATATCTGGGAAGATAACAAAGAAACATTTCAATAATCATATGGAAAGAGCTTCTGATCTACTTGCTTTAATACATACTGATGTGTGTGGACCACTTAGACATGTGTCAAAGAGAGGTGCTAGCTACTTCTTAACCTTTACTGATGATTTTAGCCGTTATGGATATGTTTATTTACTTAAACATAAACATGAGGTGTTTGAAACATATAAGGTTTTCAAAGTAGAAGTAGAGTTGCAACTTGGAAAGAAGATTAAAGCTCTTCGATCTGACAGAGGTGGTAAATACCTGAGTCAAGAGTTTAAAGATTATTTAGCTGAGAATGGAATTGTCCATCATCTCACATCTCCTTATACTCCACAACAAAATGGTGCATCTGAGAGAAGAAATCGTACATTGTTGGAAATGGTGTGATCAATGTTTAATCTTACAACTCTTCCTTTATCCTTTTGGGATTATGCCTTAGAATCTGCTATTCGCATTTTGAATATGGTTTCGACCAAGAAGGTTGATAAGACACCTTATGAGTTATGGAATGGAAAAGCTCCTAACTTGTCTTATTTAAAAGTCTGGGGTTGTGAGGCATTTGTTAAACGTGACTCAGCAGATAAACTCCAACAGAGATCTGTAAAGTGTATCTTTGTAGGATACCCAAAGGAAACGATGAGTTACTACTTTTACTACCCACCTGAAAACAAAGTAATTGTTGCTAGGTATGGAGATTTTCTTGAAAATGATCTCATATCTCAAGAATTTAATGGGAGGATTTATGATTTGGAAGATGATCAAGAAGATACATTACCTTCTGAAAACACTAGCGAACTTCCTGTGGAACCTAAAAGTCTGGGTCCTCTACCTGAATTTGTTCCCATTCGCAGATCTGCAAGGACTGTGAAAGCACCTGAACGTCTATGTCTTAACGTAGAAGTTGAGGAAACTATATTAGGGGATCTTGGAGAACCTGCTAATTATAAAGCTGCCATGAATGATCCTGAAAAGGACAAATGGCAGATTGCTATGAATGAGGAAATGCAATCCATGAGAGATAATGAAGTCTGGATTGAAGTAGACCTTCTTCCTAATGCCAAGGTAGTTTGAAGTAAGTGGCTCTTCAAGAAGAAAACTGACATGGATGACAATGTACACACCTATAAGGCCCGTTTGGTAGCTAAAGGCTTTACTCAAACATATGGTGTTGACTACGAGGAGACCTTTTCTCCTGTAGCTAACATAAGGGCCATTAGGATTCTTATATCTATAGCTGTATACTATGACTATGAGATTTGGCAAATGGATGTCAAAACCG
Organism: Artemisia tridentata subsp. tridentata; assembly: GCA_021014915.2. Taxonomy (NCBI): domain Eukaryota; kingdom Viridiplantae; phylum Streptophyta; class Magnoliopsida; order Asterales; family Asteraceae; genus Artemisia; species Artemisia tridentata. The sequence goes on from CP139504.1 coordinate 81,796,053, forward strand.
CCTTCTTAAATGGTCGCCTAGATGAAGACATCTATATGGCGCAGCCTGAGGGGTTTGTGAATCTAGAATTTCCAAACCGTGTATGCAAACTTCAAAGATCCATTTATGGATTGAAGTAAGCATCACGACAATGGAATAAGAGATTTGATGAAGAAATCAAAAGGATTGGGTTTACTCAGAATCTGGATGAGCCATGTGTATATCACAAAGCTAGTGGGAGTGATGTTATTTTCCTAGTCCTATATGTTGATGACATATTAATCATGGGTAAAAATATTTCAAGATTGAAAGAGGTTAAAGCCTATCTTGGGAAATTTTTTTCCATGAAGGATTTAGGAGAAGCAGCATACATTCTGGGAATCAAGATTTATAGAGATAGATCAAAGCGGTTGATTGGATTAAGCCAAAGTGCTTACATTGATAAAATATTGAAGAGATTCAATATGCAAAATTCCAAGAAGGGATATTTGCCAATGCAAGAGAATCATGGCTTAAGTAGCAAAGCATGTGCTTCAACACCTGCAGAGGTGACACGCATGAAGAGAGTCCCTTATGCTTCGGCTGTGGGATTTATTATGTATGCGGTGAGATGCACAAGGCCTGATGTGGCGTTTGCTCAAAATATAACTAGTCGATATCAACAGAATCCAGGTGAACTCCGGATGAGTATGCAAATACTCATCATTTCTTTCACATTTGAGCTACAGAAACAGTCAAAAACACTTTAAAAAGTCTAAAAATGTATAAAAATATCATCTGACTGTGTTTTTATAAGTTTCAGGAAAAAACAAACAATAAATGGCATAATTTGCATTTTAGTCCCTGAACTTTCATAATTTGGCAAATCCAGTCCCTAGAATCTAAAAAAATGGAATTTTATCATTCAAGGTCCCTAAAATAATCTTAATTGTCAAATTTGGTCCTTGAATGATTGTTTGGGCAAAAATTACAAAAAGATCCCTCAACTTTGAAAAGTGTCAAAAATGGTCCCTGGGTTATTTAAAATGGAAAATTAATAATTATAACCCTTGTACTATTCATCTATGGCAAATATGGTCCTTGTGTTAACATTGTGATATTTACAGGTTTAGCCCCTAAAAAATCCAAAAATTACAAAATGGTCCTTGTGCTTATTTCCTATAAACCAAACCGGATCCCATGTATTAAATTAAACCCAATGTTATCTAATCCTACCCAACCCAACCCTATTAAACTAAACCCAACCCAAAATAAAAGCACCCCTAGCCCACTAAACCATAACCCAGCCCAACACCCTTTTTAAATAAAACTGGGTTTGACCCCAGTCAAACTCCCAATACCGCCAACACTGTTCACCCTTCACCTCCACCTCTGAAACACCAAAAACAGGGTGGTTTTTAGCCACCTTTCACCTCCACCTCATCACCCCAGTCACTAATCTCTCCCCTCCACCTCCACAAACACCCAAAATTCCTTAATTGAAATAACCTGCTCAACCCACTATTATCAATTTTGGCGCCAAAAAGTGAAATCAAGGGCTGAGATCGAATTGAAGTAATCCAAGGGTGCTAAAAGATTCAGAGGATGTTGACATGAAGATCCCAGTTAGTTTTGTATAAATAGAATAGCTTTGTAAGCCAAGAAGGGCAGTTAGATAATTTAGTTTTATCGTTTTTACTTAATTAGCTCCCAAGTATTGTAATTTCCAATTCAGTTCTTAATATAAGCTCAGTTCAGTTACATTGTACTAGTTTTCAAGTTAATTTGTGCTCAAGTTCAGGATTATCAGTTTTCAAGTTAATGTGTGATTCGTATAAGTTATAAGCTACCACTAAAAACTCTAAATACCCTTTCATTAAGCTTATAAAAGCTCTAAATAGCTTTTAGTAAACTTAATTAGTAATACTCAGTTCTAATTTCCAAGTTTCAAGCAAGTCAACAAAAGTCAACAAATGAGCTTAATAAGCTGTAATGGATGAATAAGCTGAATTTCTGGAAGCTTATGGTTTAGAGGTTCTGTGGAGAACCAATAGGAAGTTTCTTGGTCCTTGGTTCTTTAGTTCTCATGCAAGTCAATTGTAAGCTTTTTCTAAGCTTTTTCTTGAACTTTCAATATTACTGTTCTATAAGTTAATTGTAGCTTGTCTTTATCATTATTAGCTTATCAATAGTCTATAAACGTATTTTAATCAGTTTCATAGTTGAGTACTGCCTTGTTCATCATTTTCAGTTAAACAACTCATAAAAGCCAAAGATTAACTAGAACAAGCTAGCTTAGTTATATTAATCTATTATCAGTTAATAAGTTATTTTCATAGCTTATGTCACTTGTTGGTTCCATTAGATTTCAATTTGTAGCTTATTACCATCAGTCCATTTAGAAAAACTCAAAACAGTCCCCTAAGGGACTGTTTGGTTCAGTAGTCCACAAGTCAATTACTAGCAGTTACTGTAGCTTGACCATTTGGTCAAGTTTGCACTAGCTTTTAGAAGTCCTCATAAGCTAATTTTAACCCTTGATCAGACCTATAGCTAAGTCTATCAATTTTTTAGGGACCTTGTGAAAATCAGTTCACATAGAGGCCCATATAAGCCACATTAAGCCACAGGCTTATTTAGCCTGCTAACTTGGCATTTTTGAGCTCATCTCAGTCCATATAGTGAGTACCAAAAGACTTAGAACCAGTGCATACTTGTGCACATTTCTGTGCAAGTCTGCACAACACAGCAGACTCATGTGTTTTTGATTGCTGATCTAGCACTCAATTGGACCTCAATTGGAAAGATTCTGATAGGGCTTTTGATGTTTTTGTGTTATTACCTGGGTAGTCTTGCTTTTGCCCCACTTATCTCTTTGAAATCAGCTTATTGGGACTGCTTATTGAAGCTTGCAAAGTAGGTGTTTAGAACTAGGTCTGCTGATTCAAGTATAGGGCTGCAATTTCATTTGGTTGTTCATAATCTAAGTTTTATTGTTCATTTTAGTTCCCTTGTGCCCCCAACCTGCTGTTTCCATTGAGTTTTTGGCTTTAGCTTATACTGAGTGCTTATTGCTTATTTCACATTTGCTTATTGAACCTGTTTGCTGCCATACCTGTGTTTCTGATTGCTTGTTGCTCTCAATTCTGTTTCATTTGAGCTTAATTTAGTCCTAAAATCATTTGGTAAAACCTTGGTCAACTCTGGTCAATATTTGCTTATTAATAAGCACTTCATTTAAGCAGTTTACAAAGCAAGAAGCACCTCCAGTGCTTATTTTCCACATTTTAATTTTTTCTTAGCTTTCAAATATTAATTTAGACTTAACCTGATTTTTTCAGATTTTTCCTAAGTCTTTTAATATTTTTAATCATTTTAATTAGTTTCTAATAGTATTTAAATCATAATAAATAGAATATAAATCAGAAAAATATAATTCCAATTTTCATAATTTTATTTTGTCATTTTTAATTTAGGAAAATTATAAAAAATATTTTTAGGCCTTAAGAAAATCAAAAATAGAAATAAAGTGATAGCTTCTATTTAATAGAATTTATCTTTTTAAATTTTAATTAAGTAAATTTCATTTTTATAATTTTCTTAGCTTCTTGTCATCTTATAGTATTTATATAAAAAATTTCAGATTTTTCTTTGATCTTTTAGTATTTATTAGAATTTTAATTAGTTTAAATAAATTATTAAATAGTTTTTAATTAATAATAATTAATTAATAAGTCAAATAAATAATTTTCTTTTTCCAATAATTTTCTTTTATTATTAGGATTGTAAAAATATAATTTTCATATCCGTAGGCCTTTTATTTCTTAAAACTCACTTTTTATTTCGTACGTTTACGTTTATTTAAATTTAAAACGTACACGTTTTAGGTTTTTATACGTTTCTAGTTAACTTGTTTTCACGTTCTTGTTTATATAGCTTGTTTAAAGCTATTTTCTTATCTCCTTAGTATAATCAAAATCATAATCCCTTTTCTGTTCAATAACACTTGATCACGATCCGTTTTTAAAGCACAATTTCACATCTCGCTGGGACTTAAACGACCCGGGGATAAAACTAGACTCCTTGGATAATTGCATTGTGTTCTCAATTGGTTTGAATTTGTTTGACCACATTCGTGGTTGATTTAAGTTGACTGTTTAGCACGTGTCAAATTTTGGCGCCGCTGCCGGGGAGGTGTGCTGCGTGTTTCAAACGTTTTGCAGTATCGTGTCTTTGAACCCCAATCTGTGAATATCTTCTCTCTCTTGTATATTTATCATATATAAAGCAAAACGCTTGTGAAGTTAACTCATTTAACGGATCAAGCACCAAAAATATCGTATTCCTATTTCCCATAAAACCATATAAAAAACAAAAATATTTTCTTTTCTTTTCTATATATAATATCATATTAAAAAAATAAAAACATCAAAAATATTTTCCGTTTTCTGTGTTAAATAATAAACAAACAATAAAAATTAACCATCGAGAACCAAGACTGAGCACTACCTAACTGGGGGTGCGACCATAATAAGTTCCCAAACCTAAGATAAAAACTTGCCTTTGTATCACTTGCGAATATCGGCTCACCTTTAATTGATAAACAAACTATAACGGAGGTTCTAGGATAGCCTGACATTAAATTGTCGGACTGAAAGAAGCGGGTTTTTAAGGAGCATTTAATTGCCCACCTTTGCTTCTCCGCCACTCTGTGCGTTTATCTTTTAGAGAGCTACCGTACGCCTGTTGATTATTGGTTTAAGTTCACTTGTGTTTTTTCTCGATCTTGATTTTAATTGAAAATTTTTGTTTCACTTTTCAATAAACAAATAAAAATCCAAAAAGAATCTTCTTACCCCTTTTTCTAAGTTTCCTCCACTATAAAGGATTCTTAGACTCGTCTTAGTGCATGCGCACTCGTTCTTCTAGGTCATCAAGCCCTCTCCGTGAGCTTGGAAACATACCTCGAAGACGTCGTAGACGTTCTGCCCCATCAGTCGTATCTGAGGAACGTACTGATTCTGTCGTCATGGCAGATTTGCCGATGAATGAGCTTCTCCAAGCACCCATCGAGGGTTATGGAGATGCCATTGTTGTTCCAGCTATTGTAGCTGAGAGTTTTGAGCTCAAAACCGGGTTACTGAATCTTGTAACCTCAAGCCAATTCTACGGTTTTGAGAGGGATGATCCTCATGCTCACATTCGATGGTTTAACAAGATTACATCTACCATCAAATACAAGAACATCCCTTCTAGCTCAATCAAACTTCTTCTATTCCCATTTTCTCTCGAGGGACAAGCCCGGATATGGCTTGAGAAACAACCCCCTCGTTCAATTGAGACATGGGAGGACTTAGTTACAAAGTTTGTAAACGAATTTTTTCCACCGTCTAGAACGACAAGTCTTAAAAATGAAATCATCAAATTTACACAAAGATTTGATGAATCGTTTAGTGACGCGTGGGATCGTTTCAAAGAATTGCTTCGTAAATGTCCTCATCATGGTTTTACCGAGTTAATGCAAATCGACACTTTCTATAATGGTGTGAGCCAATCAGACCAAGATTCTCTCAATGCCTCCTCTGGAGGTAATTTTTTGAGCAGAACTGTCAAAGAAGCTTTAGCGATTATTGAAAATAAGTCTAAGGTCCGTACTGCACGAACAAAGCCATATCATTCTCAGGCTAGTGCCGGTCCTTCTACTTCATCTCCCGTGAGTACTTCTAGCACCGATGCTAAGATTGACAAACTCACGGACGCTATTCAAGCTTTGGTTCTCTCAAGCCAAAAGAAAGTCACTTTCACACAAAGTCCTTCACATGCTGAAGTGAAGAAAGTGGAAGTCTGTGTTACTTGTGGTGGCCCTCACGCATACTACGACTGTACTGCCACCGATGGTAGTCCTTTTGAAGTTAATGCTATAGCCGGTACTTCAAATCAAGGAGGTAATCAATACCGTCCTCAAATGGAACCATACCGAGCTAGCACCTACCAAGGACCACCCGGTTTTAATCAGAACCAGAATTTGCAAAACCGGAACCAAAATCAACCTCGAATGAACCAAGGTTATCAAAACCAAGGGAATTTCAATTCTGGACATAATCAAGGTTTCCAACACCAAGGAAACTTTAACCGAAACAATTCCAACCAGGGAAATCATTTTCAGGGAAATGGTAATCCAAATCAAGGGAATTTTCAACATCAAGGTTATAATCAAAATAACCGAATGCAAAATTTCCCTAATCAACATCAAGCCATTCCAGCCCCACATCCATCATCTGATGAGTTATTGAGGCAGTTCATGAAAGCTCAAGAAGACACAAACAGGTTGTTGGTCAGCCAGATCTCTAAGATTAAAAAATCTTTAAATGATCAACCTTCGGGCTCAGGAAAACTTCCGAGCAACACGATCGCTAACCCGAAGGGCGATGTTAAGGCGATCACAACCCGAAGTGGTGTTTCATATGAGGGACCCACTGTTTCCACTACCACTTCTTCTTCTTCCCCCAAGGTAGTGGGAAGTGAGCCTGAGGTGACTAAGGACCAGGTACTTCCTACTAATAACGGAGGTACCAACAACGTCCAACCTCAAGTTGTCCCGAAACCCAAGACTAAACCTCAAGTTGTCTTTGAACATCCTGAAACCCCGGTTGAAAACCCTAAATCCAAACCTTCTATTCCTTACCCATCACGTTTAAATGAGCAAAAGCTCCGCGAAAAAGCTAGTCAACAAATGGATAAATTCTTCAAAATTTTTCAAGAATTACACTTTGACATAAGCTTTGCGGACGCTATCATTCTGATGCCCAAGTTTGCATCCACAATCAAACACTTGTTAAGCAACAAGGAAAAACTATTTGAAATGGCAAAGACTCCATTAAATGAGAACTGCTCAGCAGTTATCTTGAAAAAGCTTCCCGAGAAGCTTGGAGATCCTGGAAGGTTTCTACTACCTTGTGTCTTTCCAGGAATGGTTGAATGCTATGCCTTGGCCGATCTTGGTGCAAGTATCAACCTGATGCCTAAATCAGTATGGAAGAAACTTTCTCTTCCTGAACTTACTCCTACCTGCATGACTCTTGAGCTTGCAGATCGTTCAATATCTCGTCCACTTGGTATTGCTGAGGACGTATTTGTGAAAGTAGGAAAGTTCCATTTTCTAGCTGACTTTGTGGTTGTTGATTTCGATGCGGATTCCAGGGTTCCTCTCATTCTTGGAAGAGGATTCCTAAGAACGGGCCGTGCTCTCATAGATGTATTTGAGCATGAAATCACATTACGTGTGGGACATGAAGCTGTTACCTTTAACCTCGATCAAACTTCGAGGTACTCCTCAAATTATGATTCTGAATCGGTTAACCGAATCGATGTCATTGATATTGTTTCAGAGGAATACTCTCAAGAGTTTCTTGGTTATTCTCATAATTCTGTGAGTGGGGATACCACCACAACTTCTTTACCTGGCATTTCCGAATCTTCCCCTTCTCTCACTCCGTTTGAGGGAAGTGATTTCAATTTGGAAGAGATCGAGGATTTTCTCAAGTGTGATTCATTCCTAGAGGGGATTGTTGACGCTGAGATTGATCTGGAGGGAGATATTCTTCTTCTTGAGAAATTGTTAAATCAGGACAATTCTCCTCCACTCCCTCCCGTTGAACTTCATAATGAGGAAATCAGTTCAGTTGAGAAAACTGATGAATTTCCTGAGGTCGAACTCAAAGACTTACCGCCTCACTCTTGAATACGCATTTTTGGAGGGTGATGATAAATTACCCGTCATTATTGCTAAAGATTTAAGTGATGAGGAAAAGACTGCTCTAATAAAGGTCTTGAAGTCACACAAGCAAGCCATTGCTTGGAAACTCTCCGATATAAAGGGTATTGACCCTGAATTTTGTACTCACAAGATTCTAATGGAGGATGACTTTAAACCAGCAGTCCAACATCAAAGAAGGGTGAATCCTAAAATCCACGATGTTATCAAACAAGAGGTTCTCAAACTTCTTGATGCAGGATTGATTTATCCCATCTCTGATAGTCCTTGGGTTAGTCCCATTCACTGTGTTCCAAAGAAGGGTGGCATAACTGTTGTCACGAATGATGAAAATGAGTTGATTCCAACTCGATTGGTTACGGGGTGGCGTGTTTGCATTGACTATCGTAAGTTAAATGATGCCACCCGTAAAGACCATTTTCCTCTGCCTTTTATGGATAAGATGCTTGAAAGATTAGCAGGAAAGGAGTACTATTGTTTCCTTGATGGTTTCTCGGGTTACTTTCAAATTCCCATTGATCCACAAGATCAAGAAAAAACTACATTCACATGCCCTTATGGAACCTTTGCTTATAAACGTATGCCTTTCGGCTTATGTAATGCTCCAGGCACATTTCAGAGGTGTATGATGGCTTATATTTACCGACATGATCGGTAAAACAATGGAGGTCTTTATGGATGACTTCTCGGTCATTGGGGATTCGTTCCAAGCATGTCTCTCCAATTTAGAAAACATGTTGAAACGGTGTAAAGACACCAATCTTTGTCTAAATTGGGAGAAAAGTCATTTTATGATCAAAGAGGGCATTGTCCTCGGCCATAAGATATCAAAGAATGGGATTGAGGTTGACAGAGCTAAAGTTGATGTCATGGGTAAATTACCTCATCCCACTACCGTCAAAGGTATTAGGAGTTTTCTGGGTCATGCCGGTTTCTATCGTAGATTCATACAAGACTTTTCTAAAATCTCCCGGCCAATGACTCACCTCCTTGAAAAGGATGCTCCTTTTATCTTCTCACCCGAGTGCATCAAAGCTTTTGAAATATTAAAGAAAAAGCTTACTGAAACACCCATTCTAGTTGCCCCCGACTGGGATTTTCCCTTTGAGCTCATGTGCGATGCAAGTGATTTTGCTATCGGTGCAGTCCTGGGGCAACGAAAAGCCAAACATTTTCAGCCTATCCACTACGCAAGTAAAACTATGACTGAAGCTCAAACTCATTACACCACTACAGAAAAAGAATTGTTAGCTGTGGTGTATGCCTTTGAGAAGTTTCGGCCATATTTAATCTTGACAAAATGTGTAGTGTATACGGATCACTCGGCTCTCAAATATCTCTTTGCAAAACAAGATGCAAAGCCGAGATTACTCCATTGGGTTCTCCTCCTGCAAGAATTTGATATCATTATACGTGATAAAAAAGGAGCTGAGAACCTAGCTGTTGATCATTTATCCCGATTAGAGAACCCACACCAAGATGTTTTCGAGAAAAAGGAAATAAATGAAACATTTCCTCTCGAGACACTCAATGCGGTTACTTTTCGAGGAGATTCTACTACCCCATGGTTTGCCGACTTCGCAAATTACCATGCGGGTAACTTCATAGTGAAAGGGATGTCGACCCAGCAGAAGAATAAATTCTTCAAATATGTGAAACATTACTTCTGGGACGACCCCTACTTATTCAAAATCTGTGCGGATCAAGTCATCCGACGGTGTGTTTACGGACAGGAAGCTATTGACATTCTCAAAGCTTGCCATGCTGGACCCACGGGGGGCCATCATAGTCCAAACTACACCGCCAAAAAGGTGTTTGATTCCGGGTTTTATTGGCCCACAATCTATAAGGATGCCCAAGAACTCATAAAAACTTGTGAAGCTTGTCAGCGTCACGGAAATATTTCACAACGAAATGAAATGCCACAAAATGCAATTCAAGTCTGTGAAATCTTTGATGTCTGGGGCATTGACTTTATGGGGCCATTTCCATCATCTCGAGGAAACAAATACATTCTCGTGGCTGTTGACTATTTGTCAAAATGGGTTGAAGCAAAAGCTTTACCCACTAATGATGCCCGAGTTGTTGTAAAATTCCTTAAAGCTCTTTTTGCCCGTTTTGGAACTCCACGTGCTATAATCAGTGATCATGGTACGCATTTCTGCAATGACAAATTTGATAAAGTCATGCAAAAGTATGGTGTAACTCACCGTCTTTCTACTGCGTATCACCCACAAACAAGTGGGCAAGTTGAAGTTTCAAATCGGGGTATTAAAAGAATCTTAGAAAGGACTGTAGGAGAAAATCGTGCATCCTGGTCAGATAAATTGGATGATGCACTATGGGCCTTTCGTACAGCTTATAAAACACCCATCGGGTGTACACCTTACAAACTTGTGTACGGAAAGGCATGTCATCTTCCGATCGAATTAGAGCACAAAGCCTACTGGGCCTTGAAACATGCTAATTTTGACCTTCAAACTGCGGGTGATCACCGTAAAGTTCAAATGAACGAATTAAATGAACTGCGTGATCAAGCATACGAGAACTCTTTAATTTATAAAGAAAAGACAAAGAAGATTCATGACTCTAAAATCAAGAACCGCGTTTTCAACGTTGGTGATCGAGTCCTTCTTTTCAATTCCAGATTAAAGATTTTCTCGGGAAAACTCAAATCCCGTTGGTCTGGTCCATTCTCTGTTACAAAAGTTTATCCATATGGTACCGTTGAGTTATCTCAAAATGACGGACCAAATTTTAAAGTGAATGGTCATCGATTAAAACACTACTTTGGAGAGGACATACCATTCATGGTTGTCCCGGATCTTCAAACTTTCCCCATGAACCAATGAATGCGGGGATCGAGTCAAGCTAGTGACTCGGTGATCAAAAACATTAGCAAAACATGGGTTCTCACCCGTGTCTCTGTTTTCTTTCTCTTTTCTACCACCTAGTGTGGGGGAGATGGTCTCTTCCACTTACTTCCCTGTAGACTTTTAAATTGCTTTTTCTCCCGGGCTGTTCAGGAACCCTTTGTTACAGTTGGCCGTTCACAAGCGGTTAGCTTGCGTGATAAACCTGACTGTTCGGGAGGAATCAACTTAATTCGGGGTCGAGTCAAGCTAGTGACTCGGTGATCAAAAACATTAGCCCGCACCATATGGGTTTTCACCCATATTTCTGACTTCTTTCTATTTTCTACCACCCAAGTTTGGAGGAGTGCCCACAAGTTGTATATATGTTTAATATAAAAAAAAAAAAAAAAAAAAAAAGTGTGTGTATATAAAATAAAAGGCTATTAATATTTCCCTTTCACGTTCTAAGTGTTGGTTTAACAACCGGTTCTTTGAATATTGAGGGCAATATTCAGTTCTAAGTGTGGGGGGGAAATTCTAGCGAATTTTATCAAATGTATCATCTAGCACCCCCATTTTAGCCAAAATTTTAAAATTTTTTCTCACTTAGAACTCAATAAATGGTTATCAGTCCGCCATGTCTAACCCACATAAGGATTGGCTAATCCAGGAGCAAACGGCTCTGGGTAAAGATGTATCAAATCCGTTTATGGCTTGCAATTTGCCAAAAATTGTATGGTTTTCGACTCACCATATCTTTATAAGTGAAGAGTTGGCTAGCCCGCAAGGTTATGGCTTGCGGTAAAGGCATTGGAATACCATAATTGGTAATCAGCTCACCAAAGATAATATTGATAAATTATCTAAGAGTTGGCTAGTCCAGAAGCAAACGGCTTCTGGTAAAGACAAATCAAACCCGTTTACAGCTGGTGATTTGCTCAAAATCACATGGTTATCAGTGTACCATAGTTCTTACTTGAACTAAAACATTTGGCTACTCCAGAGGTGATGGCTTCTGGTAAAGAGATACATCCATTAAAATTTCAAAAAGATTGCTAGGGACTAGCAATAGTTTAGTGTGGGGGATTGATGAGTATGCAAATACTCATCATTTCTTTCACATTTGAGCTACAGAAACAGTCAAAAACACTTTAAAAAGTCTAAAAATGTATAAAAATATCATCTGACTGTGTTTTTATAAGTTTCAGGAAAAAACAAACAATAAATGGCATAATTTGCATTTTAGTCCCTGAACTTTCATAATTTGGCAAATCTAGTCCCTAGAATCTAAAAAAATGGAATTTTATCATTCAAGGTCCCTAAAATAATCTTAATTGTCAAATTTGGTCCTTGAATGATTGTTTGGGCAAAAATTACAAAAAGGTCCCTCAACTTTGAAAAGTGTCAAAAATGGTCCCTGGGTTATTTAAAATGGAAAATTAATAATTATAACCCTTGTACTATTCATCTATGGCAAATATGGTCCTTGTGTTAACATTGTGATATTTACAGGTTCAGCCCCTCAAAAATCCAAAAATTACAAAATGGTCCTTGTGCTTATTTCCTATAAACCAAACCGGACCATGTATTAAATTAAACCCAATGTTATCTAATCCTACCCAACCCAACCCTATTAAACTAAACCCAACCCAAAATAAAAACACCCCTAGCCCACTAAACCATAACCCAGCCCAACACCCTTTTTAAATAAAACTGGGTTTGACCCCAGTCAAACTCCCAATACCGCCAACACTGTTCACCCTCCACCTCCACCTCTGAAACACCAAAACCAGGGTGGTTTTTAGCCACCTTTCACCTCCACCTCATCACCCCAGTCACTAATCTCTCCCCTCCACCTCCACAAACACCCAAAATTCCTTAATTGAAATAACCTGCTCAACCCACTATTATCAATTTTGGCGCCAAAAAGTGAAATCAAGGGCTGAGATCGAATTGAAGTAATCCAAAGGTGCTAAAAGATTCAGAGGATGTCGACATGAAGATCCCAGTTAGTTTTGTATAAATAGAATAGCTTTGTAAGCCAAGAAGGGCAGTTAGATAATTTAGTTTTATCGTTTTTACTTAATCAGCTCCCAAGTATTGTAATTTCCAATTCAGTTCTTAATATAAGCTCAGTTCAGTTACATTGTACTAGTTTTCAAGTTAATTTGTGCTCAAGTTCAGGATTATCAGTTTTCAAGTTAATGTGTGATTCGTATAAGTTATAAGCTACCACTAAAAAACTCTAAATACCCTTTCATTAAGCTTATAAAAGCTCTAAATAGCTTTTAGTAAACTTAATTAGTAATACTCAGTTCTAATTTCCAAGTTTCAAGCAAGTCAACAAAAGTCAACAAATGAGCTTAATAAGCTGTAATGGATGAATAAGCTGAATTTCTGGAAGCTTATGGTTTAGAGGTTCTGTGGAGAACCAATAGGAAGTTTCTTGGTCCTTGGTTCTTTAGTTCTCAGGCAAGTCAATTGTAAGCTTTTTCTAAGCTTTTTCTTGAACTTTCAATATTACTGTTCTATAAGTTAATTGTAGCTTGTCTTTATCATTATTAGCTTATCAATAGTCTATAAACGTATTTTAATCAGTTTCATAGTTGAGTACTGCCTTGTTCATCATTTTCAGTTAAACAACTCATAAAAGCCAAAGATTAACTAGAACAAGCTAGCTTAGTTATATTAATCTATTATCAGTTAATAAGTTATTTTCATAGCTTATGTCACTTGTTGGTTCCATTAGATTTCAATTTGTAGCTTATTACCATCAGTCCATTTAGAAAAACTCAAAACAGTCCCCTAAGGGACTGTTTGGTTCAGTAGTCCACAAGTCAATTACTAGCAGTTACTGTAGCTTGACCATTTGGTCAAGTTTGCACTAGCTTTTAGAAGTCCTCATAAGCTAATTTTAACCCTTGATCAGACCTATAGCTAAGTCTATCAATTTTTTAGGGACCTTGTGAAAATCAGTTCACATAGAGGCCCATATAAGCCACATTAAGCCACAGGCTTATTTAGCCTGCTAACTTGGCATTTTTGAGCTCATCTCAGTCCATATAGTGAGTACCAAAAGACTTAGAACCAGTGCATACTTGTGCACATTTCTGTGCAAGTCTGCACAACACAGCAGACTCATGTGTTTTTGATTGCTGATCTAGCACTCAATTGGACCTCAATTGGAAAGATTCTGATAGGGCTTTTGATGTTTTTGTGTTATTACCTGGGTAGTCTTGCTTTTGCCCCACTTATCTCTTTGAAATCAGCTTATTGGGACTGCTTATTGAAGCTTGCAAAGTAGGTGTTTAGAACTAGGTCTGCTGATTCAAGTATAGGGCTGCAATTTCATTTGGTTGTTCATAATCTAAGTTTTATTGTTCATTTTAGTTCCCTTGTGCCCCCAACCTGCTGTTTCCATTGAGTTTTTGGCTTTAGCTTATACTGAGTGCTTATTGCTTATTTCACATTTGCTTATTGAACCTGTTTGCTGCCATACCTGTGTTTCTGATTGCTTGTTGCTCTCAATTCTGTTTCATTTGAGCTTAATTTAGTCCTAAAATCATTTGGTAAAACCTTGGTCAACTCTGGTCAATATTTGCTTATTAATAAGCACTTCATTTAAGCAGTTTACAAAGCAAGAAGCACCTCCAGTGCTTATTTTCCACATTTTAATTTTTTCTTAGCTTGTAAATATTAATTTAGACTTAACCTAATTTTTTCAGATTTTTCCTAAGTCTTTTAATATTTTTAATCATTTTAATTAGTTTCTAATAGTATTTAAATCATAATAAATAGAATATAAATCAGAAAAATATAATTCCAATTTTCATAATTTTATTTTGTCATTTTTAATTTAGGAAAATTATAAAAAATATATTTTTAGGCCTTAAGAAAATCAAAAATAGAAATAAAGTGATAGCTTCTATTTAATAGAATTTATCTTTTTAAATTTTAATTAAGTAATTTTCATTTTTATAATTTTCTTAGCTTCCATTTACCTTATAGTATTTATATAAAAAATTTCAGATTTTTCTTTGATCTTTTAGTATTTATTAGAATTTTAATTAGTTTAAATAAATTATTAAATAGTTTTTAATTAATAATAATTAATTAATAAGTCAAATAAATAATTTTCTTTTTCCAATAATTTTCTTTTATTATTAGGATTGTAAAAATATAATTTTCATATCCGTAGGCCTTTTATTTCTTAAAACTCACTTTTTATTTCGTACGTTTACGTTTATTTAAATTTAAAACGTACACGTTTTAGGTTTTTATACGTTTCTAGTTAACTTGTTTTCACGTTCTTGTTTATATAGCTTGTTTAAAGCTATTTTCTTATCTCCTTAGTATAATCAAAATCATAATCCCTTTTCTGTTCAATAACACTTGATCACGATCCGTTTTTAAAGCACAATTTCACATCTCGCTGGGACTTAAACGACCCGGGGATAAAACTAGACTCCTTGGATAATTGCATTGTGTTCTCAATTGGTTTGACTTTGTTTGACCACATTCGTGGTTGATTTAAGTTGACTGTTTAGCACGTGTCAACTCCACTGGACTGCTGTTAAACATTTTCTCAAGTACTTAAGGTCTACAAGAGATATGTTTTTAGTATATGGGGGAAATCCAGAAGCAGAACTTGGTGTTACAGGTTACTGCGATGCTTCCTGGAAATGTGATACGAAGTCTCAGACGGGTTATGTCTTTGTCATTAATGGAGGAGTTGTGGATTGGAAGAGCAAGAAGCAAAGTACCATAGCAATGTCTACAACAGAAAGTGAGTACATAGCTGCTTTAGAAGCTGCAATGGAAGCTGTCTGGAATAGGAAGTTCGTTTCAGGGCTTGGAGTTATGCCCTCAATCGAAAACCCTATAAAGATGTATTGTGACAATTCAGCTGCAATTACATTTGCCAATGAACCTGGAATCATGAAAGGCACCAGACATTTCCCGATTAAATATCACTATGTTCGAGAACAAGTCGAGATAGGTGAAATCGAGTTACTCAAAGTTCACACAGATAATAACTTAGCTGATCCTTTAACGAAGGCTTTACCTGGTGGAAAGCTTAATCAACATGCTGAAGGCATAGGACTTCGTTTAGCTAGTAGTTTCATGCCCATCTGTGATTAGTGTTTGGATAATGGGATGTTATGAACAATTATTATTTTAATGAAATAAAATATTAGTTATGTTTGATTATCATTTTCTTAATAATATATCCTGTATTTGCATGTTTAATCCATGAATAATTTGATTATTCTAAATTGTCCGTTGTCAATTAATGATATGGGAATATCATTAAATTAAGACAAATCTGAGTATTGGCAAAATATACTTGAAAGTATATTGATGTGTTGACATGCCAATTTCACATGATATTCAATGAATTGAATATAGGACTTATCCCAACTTCATGAGTTTACTTTATGGATCTTGTCATCAAGTAAATCATGAATATAGTTATCCACATACTTGAGATACCATATAACTGTCATGGATGTAGTGCATTTTTGTAAAGCAATTTACCGCTATACGTTACTGGTAGCCATAAGGATTGTTTTCAGGAGTGTTGCAAAGTTCATGGGTTAGGATCGTAGTCAAGATAGAATTTGTTCCTTCAAATTTTTTTTGAAGTTTAATACTGCTGAGCCCCTCGTAGGGTTGACAAGATGTTTGTGTGGCCACGCCCAAGATCTATCTGGAATACGTTCAGACGATTTGGTAATCTTGCTCAATCAGAAACAACGAGAAACAGAATGGTTAATTAAAGAATGACTAAGATCCATATCTTTATTAACGTAGTATTATTAACAAAAGGATAAGTATGATGATGAATCATCAAATGGTTTTTCCAGGAGACCACACCCTCGAGTTGTACTAGGGGCATTGGCGTGTTGCTAGACGCTAACCAATGTCATTACACTATTAATAGATGTCCAAGTGGGAGCTGTTAAGTTTTATGGATAAATATTAATGTGTGTATGTCTAGAATCGAACTTGAGACCATGGGATTGCACACATTACGTATGAAGAATAAATGGATAATAATTAATATATAAACCGTTGTGTATTTAATTATTGAAACACAAAATAACGACTAACGGACGTTAAGTAGTTAACGAGAATTGACTAACGACCGTTAGGGAATAAGAGAAGGACTATAGATGAAATTAGAGGAACAAGAAGCTTCCGGAATCCATAAGGATCCCTTGGCCGATCGGTTATGGGCTTGGGAAACCCAATCCCATGCCAACTTGTTCTCCAAGATTGTCATGCTATAAATACAAGACCTAGGGTTATTGATTCATTAACTCTTGTGCACTTGCTATAACCCTAAATCCCTTTCTTCTTCTTTCTTGCTCTTGGCCGATCGAACTAAACCCATATAGGGTCGATCGACTTTGATTTTTCCAAAACAAAGTTGTTTAGTTTATTTTGTGTTTAATTACTAGCATAAACATTAATTCAGTTATAGTACGTGTGTACAAGATCGTGGTATTAACTCATTATAGTTAATATCTTGGATTGAGTTACAAAACGGTAAGGGGTAACTCGTTAATCCATTCTTGATAAAGATTGAAGAAGATTTGAAGTTTGATTCTTGTTTTGCTAGAATAAAAAAGTACGTTCACTTTAATATTTGGTTAATTCTTTATGTGTTAAAATAGATCTTACGCTTCCGCATGTGTATGATGATTACTTGATTAATATATGAACTTGTCATGATTATTAAATTCTAACAATTGTCTGATCAAACTACATCAAAATTAACATCCAACACTGTCGTACTGTATTAGACAACATCATAAAGATCGATTAATAACAAATTACTGTCGAACAAAGAACAAAAACAGTTGATGAACACCAAATTAATTATTGAATTGGTGGCCTTACTAGTATTGATAACGTTGGAACCAATACAAAGCCCATGGTTATAAACAAGCCAAAAAAAATATTCATGGTACGTTGAAAACAAAATTTTGAAATAGAACTATGAGGATCAAGACGTCTAAGAAAGGATAGGGGTGTTCATGGGGCGGTTCGGCTCGGTTCGGTTAGAGATTTTAACTATCCATTGCGGGGCGGGTAGTTCATTTTACTATCCAAAACCGAACCGCACTAGACGGGTAACCGGACATGCGGGTACCCGAAATGAGCGGTTACCCGCGGTTCGGGTCACGGTTAACCATTTTACAAAATTAATCGAATCGAATAGGACAAACAATGACATAAATTAGAACATAATTTTTCATTGTCGTAAAATAAAAAAACATTGAAGAGATTAGAGTCTTAGTAAAGTTGTTCCGTTGCAATAAAACATTCAAATTATCGTATGCAACAAAATAACTAATATTATTTATTTGATGTATATAGTTTACGATCACTTTAATCATATGTAATCCGTGACGTTAGTAAATGATCACATTAGGTAAGTAAAATTGCATTATACGATAAAAGTTGTGTAATAATATAGTTAAAACTTGTACATTTTTATGAATGGTTTGCTGAAACCTACATGTATATATACACGGTTCGGTTCGGTTAACCACGGATAACTGAAAGTAAAAACCGAAACCGAACCATGATAACCGGGTTTTTCCGGTTTCGGGTTTTCTCGGTTTCGGTTTCTTCGGTTATCGGTTTTTTGCGGTTTCGGATTGAGCGGATCGGCTCGGTTCGTCGGTTTCTCGGATTTTTGAACACCCCTAATCAAGACGTCTAAGAAAGGATAAATGTGAAAGAAATAAAAAAATATAGATCGTGTGCAAGTTAGATAAGCAGATCGGCACCAACTATATAATAAGAGAAAACATGGGTAAAAAAGATAGGTTGAGGGCAACTAGGGTAAAAAAGAGATGGTTAGATTTTCATACTCTTCAAAGTGGTGAGGAATGGAGTATTACCTACTTGGGGTAATAATTGATTGCATTATATCCAATCAACCAAATCAACCATCGTTTTTGATTGAAATGAACTGGTCTGTTGATTTTAGTTTTATCTTAACTAAAGTTGCCTCTCATGTAGAAAAAGAAAGTTTCAAAAAAATACATTGATAGAACTGATCTGGTCTATTGATTTTAGCCTATAAATTGTAACCAAATTTTCAACAAAAATACTTTTTATCGTAACTATTGTAAAGAAATAACCAAAAAACATTTACCATGTTTTACTTTTAAAAAACCATTGGTGTTTTACAACAATGCACAAGAAATACAAGTAGATAAAGCTAGATTTGTTTATCATAATACAATTGATTGGATTACTCATTACATACTCATCATCACTCATTCACTCATCACACAATAAAAACAAAGATACAAAAAAGTACAACCATAAAATATAAAATAAAAACCACCACATAACCCCAAAAGTATACACTTTCTTCATTCCATCCATTTCTCAGTCAAACACAAACACAAAAACACTACAACTGTATCTACTTGCTCCCCATAATCTTAAATATATATTTATTATTCTTCTACCTTTCTTGTTGAAAAACATAACTCTTCTTCATTAATATCCCACCTTCATTAAAAACACACACACACACAAAAAAATGTTCTTGTTTTGATTTCATTTATTTCCTTAAACTTTGTTTTTTCTTCTTCTATACACATACTATGTACACACACTAGTATAGTACGTATAATAATAATAATAAGAAATGAGGGTTTTGTTTCTTTTATGTTTTGTGTTGTTACTAATGGTGAACTCGGTGTTGACTCAGTTGAGTTCACCCGTTGAACGCGTTGCGTTATTCGATCTTCGAGCTTCCTTAGGCATGCGGGCGAAAAACTGGCCTAGAAAAACTGACCCATGTAGAAACTGGACTGGTATAGAGTGTACTAATGGTCGGGTTACTGGTGTTAGTTTAACGGGTCTAAAAAGGAGTCGGGTCGGGCGTATGGATCCTAAGTTTGATATTGGGTCATTAAGGAATTGTAGTTTTTTGGTTAAGTTTAATTCATCAGGGTTTAGATTACCTGGGTCAATACCAGATTGGTTGGGGAGTAGTTTCAGTAGGCTGCAGGTTCTTGATTTAAGTTCTAGCGCGGTTTTGGGGTCGATTCCTGAGTCTATTGGGATGTTGAGTAGGCTTGAGAATTTGGTTCTTAGGGATAATAATCTTACTGGGATTATACCAGATTCTTTAAAGGGGCTTCGAAATTTGTCTGTAGCTGATTTTTCGCTTAATATGTTGACAGGGTCTTTACCTTCTGGTTTTTCAGATATGGGTAGGTTAAAGACTCTTGATTTATCGTCGAATTCGTTATCTGGGCCTATTCCGGGTGAGTTTGGTTTGTTGTCGAGTTTGGAGAGGCTGAACCTTTCTAATAATAGTCTTGCTTCTGTTGTGCCTGTACAGTTTGGGAACCTTTCTCAGCTAGTTGACCTTGATCTTTCGTTTAATTCACTGTCTGGGTCGTTGCCAGTGGAACTGGGACGTTTGACTAGGTTGCAGAGATTGTTGGTTGGGAATAATGCTTTGAATGGTAACTTGACGATAAGCCTACCGGAAAGTATAGTTGTTTTTGATGCATCTAGTAACAACTTAACTGGCAATCTTCCTGACTTGTCAGCATTTTCGAATGATTTTGGTGTCATGTTTAACTTCTCAAACAATATGTTCTATGGAGGTGTGAATTTGGGTGTTTTAAATGTTGATTCGATTGATTTATCCAACAACTATCTTCAGGGTTTAGACGGTCAAGTTGGAAATAGAAATTTGGTATCAATGAACTGCTTTCTTCGACTCCCAGGACAAAGGAGTTTGGCTGATTGCCAGACGTTTTATGCTCTTATCCGTATACCTTATGACGGTGGTCCCATAGGTCCGGTGCAGCCTCCGGTATATAAAAAGAGCAGCAATCGTTTGAAGTATGTGTTGGCAGGGGTTTTTGGTGGACTTGGTGTCTTTGTAATTATAATTTTCATATTGGTTTTGGTGAAAAAGTTGTGTAACAAAAGAAGTGTAAGCCAAAGAAGTGCAAATGTAGAACCTGTTCAAGAAGATGTAAATGGGAAAGGTGAAAATGTTACAGTCGATTTGTTAAGCTTGGCGAACACATTTACATATGAGCAGATGCTGCAAGCTACTAGTGGTTTCAGTGATATGAACCTTTTGAAGCATGGTCACAGTGGCGACATCTTTTCTGGGAAATTAGAAGATGGAATTTCTGTAGTTATCAAGAAAATTGATATGCGTTCCTCAAGAAAGGATTGTTACATGACAGAGGTGGAGTTTTTTAGTACGTGTACGCACACAAGATTTGTACCGTTTTTAGGACATTGTTTAGAACATGAGATTGAGAAGCTTTTGGTTTACAAGTACATGCCAAATCGAGATCTCTCGAATTCTTTGTACAGGTCGACCAGTTTGGAAGATGATGGTTTGCAATCGTTGGATTGGATCACACGATTAAAAATTGCTATAGGAGCTGCTGAAGCGTTGGCGTACTTGCACCATGAATGCAATCCTCCTCTTGTCCATAGGTATATATAAACTGTATTTTCAGTTACTAATTTTAGACATGTTTACTATAAAAAATCATTAGCTTTTTGCTGGTTGTGGAGACTTTGGGAAATTTATTTATTTTAAACATTACAGAGATATTCAAGCAAGCAGTATCCTACTTGATGATAAATATGATGTACGGCTTGGAAGCTTGAGTGATGTTTGTGCTCAAGGAGTGGATAACAATCAGAACGCTATATCAAGGCTGCTAAGGATTTCATCGTAAGAATCATTTTTGTTTTTCTGTCCCGTAAAAATTGCAATGTTACACCAAACTGAATTCAACATTCTGTTATCATTGACAACTGCTTAATTGATTTTCGTACTATGAATGCTAACTTGCTTAAAGTGCTGAGCGCTATGTAGAAAATTTCACGTGCCTATTAGTTTGTGTTAAATTATCTTGCAAAAACATTAATAACCAAAACACTTCTTTGTTATGGTTACTATTAGCACAATTATCTTCCTCATACAACATACTTATACGATTTTTATTCTTCGTGGATATGCAGGAACTCAGAACCACCTCCTTCTGGTACGTGAACATTTTATATCATTTATATTTGTATTACTCTCCGCTTCCTCTGTATTTTGTTTGTATCTGAGTATTGTGATATGCTGTGTGTAAACTTATGTATTTGGTTATATTTTGGAACAAACAGGATCAGCACCTCCTATTTGTGCATACGACGTATATTGTTTTGGAAAAGTTTTACTTGAGCTCGTAACGGGTAAACTTGGAATCAGCAATCCAGTAGATACCTCGTCAAAGGAATGGCTTGACCAAACTTTGGCTTGTATCAACAACTATGATAAGGAACTGGCATCCAAGATTGTGGACCAATCCCTAGTTGTAGACGAAGATTTAATGGAAGAAGTTTGGGCTGTAGCCATAGTGGCAAAGTCTTGCTTAAATCCAAAGCCAGCAAAACGGCCTCAAATGGCTCATATTTTGAAAGCATTGGAAAACCCTTTTAGGGTCGTCAGGGAAGAAGACTTTAGTTCAGAAAGGTTAAGAAACAACTCAACAAGGTCTTGGAGTGCGGCTCTGTTTGGTAGTTGGAGGCAAAGCTTTTCAGGGAGCACGAATAGCCAAACGAATAAAGAGGGAATTAGTGGCGCAATGCAGTCTGGGAGAGACAAATCTCAGGGAAGTGGTGCAAATGATAGAAAATTATCGAGTGAGATTTTTCCAGAACCTGTAGATATCAATAATGATGTCGAGAGGCAAGACGAAACTTGATGATGAATTGCCATTACATTGGTCTTGAAATATCAACACACTTCATTCTGTTATCGACTAGAGTTTGAAGCAGAAGGCAGGAAAGGGGAGGGAGGTTTGGAGGGTGAGGGCGAGGGCGAGGTAAGATCATTCTAAAATTGTTTGAGGCCAAATTCTTCTATGATTCTGAGGTTTTGTGCTTCTAGGAGCATGTATTTATTGTTGTTGTGCTTGTTATAGATCCAAATCCATTTGAAGGTAAGTGTAAATTGCAAAGAGTGAAGCTTTGGACATAAGTTATTGTTGTAATGTGGCAGGTACCAATAACAAATTGTGTTGGAAGTCATCATCAGTTATGTTTGATTAATTGATTTTGACACAGATTTTATACTATGTATGATTGTACCTAATATGTATGTAATTATTCTCATGGAAAAGCTCCTTTTTAAAAGAAGAAAGCGACAATTCTGATGGGATAATTTAAAAATGGTTACATGTACTATTTGTAGGACAAAAGAATCATTAAAAATCGGGTTTTGCTAACATATGCCCAGTGGGCACGGATTAACGGGTTTATAAAAGAAATGTTTTCGTGTATGTAAGTGTAAATTATGTTCAAATATGGTAATTTATCAGTTTATTTAACGTGTATGGAATGCATTTTTTTGGTTAAAATAGAAAATGTGTTTATTAATTACACACTAACTTGTGCCCAGTGGTTACTTGTTAGCGAAACCCTTTAAAATCCTATAAATTCAAGTGCAATAAGTTGTAACCGGCAGCTTATCACAATAGGAGGTTTAAAAGAGTTATATGATCGCAGACATATTCATAATTTAATGCTTGTTTAATTGGAGAATATTTTATCACCTTGTAAAAGGTTTATACATAGGGAAAAAAAGTTTATCACATCATAAGATAAGGCTTTTGAAATGAGCTTGTGGATGATTTGTTTTTGACCAAAGATTGTCATTGCAACTGGTGATGACCTTGATCGATGGATCATGTTAAGATTGTTGTCTTGATTTGCGTATATGTTAATCAGACGATCATGTTATTCGAAAAAACACTTCTTTGGTAGATTTGGTAACATGTTTGTGCTAATTTATGTAAAGCAGAACAGACAGAGTTTTTGATTTGTTTGGCTAACAGTTACGGCAGTCGTTAACAGGGCTAATAAGCGAGGGATCAAGTCATTATATGTTTCAAAGTCTATTTTCACTAGTAGGTGTACGCAAATTGAAACTTCTAGTTGCTTTTGCTAGTAGTGTAAATTATATGGTCTCAACAAGATTCAATCATATCATAATTTTAAGAAGAGGCAAAGATCTCAAAATGGAATAATTAATGTTTGACTAGGTGATGGCTGTTATACTCCGTAGTTGAAGTTGGGGGACAAAGAGACCTTTTAGATTGTTGGTCAAAGTTACCTTATCCCGAGAAGTATTTGAATTCTAAAATTTAGTGCACTTGAAGGATCAGTTCACACCTGGTAATGGGTCAGGAGGTACGGAGTGTACACCCATCAGGTCCCTAACTACTCTGACTCAAATAGTGGTTAGAAATAACTCATTAGAAGGTTTAATCCTTCACTGAGTTACTACTGCTAATACTAAGTTAGTACTACTGGAGCAGTGTTAATACTGCTAGTACTTTGTTATTACTGCTAGGATAAGTATGTAACTACTTTGACCTATTCATTTGGCAGTTAAAACTGCCTTTATGACCACGTTTAATTGGTCATGCAACCACTATTGGCTATAATGAGGATAATTATGAGGCGATTAATGGGCCGATTAATCCTCATAATTCCATTTGACTAGCTGTGAGTACTTTCCTATATATAGGAAATCAAATCATGCATGAGACATACAAAACAGAGAACATAAACACTTAGATGCGCAAGGGTTATTGATTTGTGCTAATTCAACAACAAACATTTGGTCTTATCCCCAAGTAGATATTCACAATAGGGTCGAATAGTTTTCTTTGGAAAGTGATAATACGATTCCAAGTGATATCCGGTAACCATTCATTGGTACGTAGTTAGGTCATTGATTTCTTTGATCTTCACCTGTTCTGGGCCAACCACCACCAACAAGAAAGATGTTCACGACGTTGAAAATGATCAATCGAAACATGGGTTGGTGTAAAGTTGCTATAATCTGTGCTGACAAAAACCGGCCAACTATGTTGAAACCTGCGGATTAGGACTAATCAAACCGTATATGTGTGGTTTCACAAAATGGAGTTATTCGGCTAGTTGACTGTTTGGAAGGTCAAACCTGCAGTTAGAGATGAAAGGTTTGGAGGTGAAATTCCAGCAAAGGTCATGGAGAATCCTTATAGAAAACAGATATTTCTTAATTTGTACAAACAGCATTGATAATAGAAATTGATGCTACCAGTTTAAAAGTACTACAGTAATTTGATTGACACAAGCGGATTTATAGCTAATTAGTCAGGTGACGGAACTTTCCAAACGAAAATTGTTATCCATGCGCCAGTAGCCTTAAACCCTTCAACCTGTGTGACCCATGTAAACTGCATCCATGGTAATTTCTCACAATATCATCTACACAGGACCAAGTAAGTCCTCTAGCCGAGCTCCCAACCCACATAAACCTCTCTGAAAATGGATTCACTAGGCTCCTACGAAATTCTTCAGCTTCTTCACACATAACGCCCTGTAAAATGTGTATACGAGTATAAATATTGTAAGAAAATATAAAATGATGCAACTAAATGCTGTGATTGACAGGTGGAAGGCTGTACATACTTCTGCCATGGCTTTGATCTTCAGCGTGAGGTCATTGCTAAGAATAATGGTCTTCCCTTCAGTTATCTCTTTACGTAAATGGAGGGCACTTTGAAGGACTTCAGTTTCTGCTTGAGAAGAGTGCAGGATTTCATCATCCATGTGAATCCACCAGCTTGTATTCACCATTAATTCATCAATCCATTGCAATGCTAAAGAAGCCTTTACTGTGCTTCTTTTATAGAAAGCATATTGGCTCTTTAGGTCCATTAGTTCCCTTATGACTAAAATCAATCAACAGCAAAGAAAACCGTCAGCACAGTTATGACTACCATATAATAGTTATTTATGTTCAGCTTAACAATAACTGTGGCTTAAGTATTACCAATTTTGGGTACGAAAAACTGAGTCCCTTTGAGGCCTTCCAGGAGTTTCAAATGCTTCAAAGACTCGTCGTGTAAAAGAGTGCTAGTATCCACTACCATGATCCATCTTTTCTTTGCCCTTCCAAGGGAATTCTACATTTTCATATCATGAACATTTCTCGGTTAATAACCTATTTTGCAGAACTAATTGGAACACGTTATAAAATGTGCATGCAAGAGATAACAATTATACTAGAATTATCAATAGTGACATAATATAATACGTAGTATGACACTAACAAACCGTACCTGAGAGGAATCAATGACCTTCTGAACAATTTCAGGGTTGTTGATGGAGTTACAGTTTGCTTCCATTTCAACTTGCCCCGATTTAGTCTCTTTTACTGAAGAGAACAATACTTCTTCATCACAAAAGACAAAAGGATCAACCTTATCTGTTGTATCCACCAATCTCTGCTGAAGAGTAGTTGAAACAAACTTCCCTTCATCCCTAGTTAAAACATTCTTACTCTCATCTACACTCGTTAACAAACTATTTGAAAAACCAAAAATATCTTTTTCCTCGTTGACAATAGGACTAACAGCTTTCTTCCATCTTTTTAGCAAAGATTTCCCAGAACGAGCTTCAGGATTCTTGTTCTCCTTGTCTGGAGTAAATAACTCAGTTTCATTCTCATTTAAACTGTCAAAAAGATTAGTCGGAACTGACCCATTCATCATTGCCTCCAGATTCATACAAACTTCTTTGACCCTTGATACCGGAGTCAAAGTCTGTTTTTGATCCGAATCTGTCCCATCAGGAAGAGCCTCAAAAACTGATTTTTTCTTCATTATCCCATCATCAATCAATTCAAATTTGATACCCATATCTACCTTGTTGTCTAGACTATCAAAAAGAATGACAGAAGCTGATTCATCCATTATATTCATCTTATTCATTTGCTCAAACTCACAGCCCAAATTCACCTCCTCGGCTCCTGCCATATCTTCCACAAAAGGCTCTTCTACATCTCCTTTAACATCATCGTTAAGGGCCACAGAGATTGAACCATTGTCCATTTCCTGCTGAATTACCGATTCACTTTGATTGCCCATTTCAATTTCATCGCTTCTAGCTACGTCTTCATTTAAAACATCCTTTTCATACGTCTTAACAACATCAAAAGGAGCCACAGAAAGCAGATCATCCTTCATAGCACTATGACTGAGCTGTCCAAATTCATTGCTGATATCTACCTCGTTGTCCAGACCATCAAAAAGAATCACAGAAGCTGATTCATCTGTTGTTTTTATTTGATTCATTTGTTCAAATACACAACCCACATTAACCTCCTTGCCTCCTTCTCTACTTGGCGTAAAACACCCATCATCGTCTCCCTTTACACAACCATTAACCTCCTTGCCTCCTTCTCTACTTGGTTCATTTTCATTGCCCATATCAATCTCATCGTATCTTGCTATCTCTTTATCTGAAGCATCTTTTTCACAGGTTTTAATATCCTCAGAAAGAGCCACAGAAACCATATCATCTTTCACAGTTCCATTGCTGAGCTGTTCAAATTCATTGCTGATATTGTCCCTCAACCAATTGTCAATTTCCTGTTCAAATACACAACCCACATTAACCTCCTTGCCTCCTTCTCTACTTGGCGTAAAACACCCATCATCGTCTCCCTTTACACAACCATTAACCTCCTTGCCTCCTTCTCTACTTGGTTCATTTTCATTGCCCATATCAATCTCATCGTATCTTGCTATCTCTTTATCTGAAGCATCTTTTTCACAGGTTTTAATATCCTCAGAAAGAGCCACAGAAACCATATCATCTTTCACAGTTCCATTGCTGAGCTGTTCAAATTCATTGCTGATATTGTCCCTCAACCAATTGTCAATTTCCTGCTCATTTACGTTTTCAATTTCATTTCCGATATCAATTTCATCGCTTCTTGCTATGTCCTGATTCAAAGCATCAAAAACAGCTACAGTGATCAGATCTTCTTTCATAGTCCCATAACGGAGCTGTTCAAATTCATTGCTAATATTGTCCCTCAACCAATTCGACTCATCTTCTGATTTATCTAGGCTGTCTGAAACCTCTGCTTCAGATATAGCTTCTGAGACAACAAATGGGGACTGAATAGAAACAGCCATGAACAGTTCACCATTTATATTGCCTGTTCCCTTTGTGCTCGAGTGTTCTTCCTCAGTATCATAACATGGAGATTTTGAGCGGTTCAGCACAGAAAACGGTTCTTCTTTAATGATCCCATGATTTTGAAGCTCAAATTCATCGCTCACGTTTTCCCTCAACCTGTTCAACTGATCTTCTGATGTGTTTAGACTATCAGAAACCTCCGTTGCAGACATACATTCTGAGACAACAAGTGGCGACTGAACCGAAACAGGGGCAAATGTGTCAACAATCTCACCGCCTGTTCCCTGTGGAATCAAATGTTCTACCTCGGCATCATCATAGGTAGACTTTGAGCAGTTCACTACCAATTCGGAGACCAGATCTTCCTTATTGACACCATCATTTTGCAGATCCAATTCACTGCTCAATTCACTCATGCTGTTGAAATCGTGTACTGCAGAGACAGTACGCACGACAACAGATTCAGGCTGATCCAAAACGGCACTAAAGAATTGACCATTTTTGTTGCCTTCATTAGATTCATTCGACGAACTTGAGTGTTCCACCTCAGTATCATCATCCGAAGAACTTAAATACTCCGACACAGAACATATCAACGGATCCAGTTTCTTGAAAGGCGAATCCTGAACCTTGTCCTCGAACGGCCATTCCAAACCCTCCATATGATCATCCAACGAACACTCATCATCTATCTCATCCTACACACACCAAACAAAAAACATTAACAAACATTTCATCAAACACCTGGCACACACATTACAATAAAATAATGTAAACAAAGTTTTCACCTGATTCACCCCTTCTACCCCTTCTTTAATGGCGTAAACATCATACGGTTCATTCAGCGTGTTCACAGGGACCCAATGCAGCTCGTAAACCCGACTAGACCCCCCAATCTTAACCGTATCGCCTTCTTTTAACCTCACGTAAACCCCGGGTTTAACCCTCATTCCACAAACCCATGTTCCATGAACTACAATAACCAACAGAATAATCTCAATTAAATGATAAAAACAATAAAATTAAAATGTAGGAATGTGGAAATTTACCGGAAGATAAGTCGAAAACGGAGATCGAATGCGATCGAGGGTTCGAATGGATACGAAGATGGTAACGGCTAATACTAGGGTGTCCAAGGGTGATGTTACAATGTGGGTGACGACCAACTAACAAGATTTGTTCATCTTCTTGATTTTGGGATGATTTGTTTAAGAGGATGATGTTCTTGAGGATTGAACCGTTTTTAAGTACTGTGAATGATGGTATTCTTTCGCTTTCATTTTCATCCATTCTTTGATGTGTAGTTGTTGTTGTTGTTGAAGATTAAAGTGTGTGTGTGTGAAGAAGGGGTTTCAAATGGAGATGTTACCGTTTGGTTATGGTTTTGTAACGGTTTTGTGATGATGATGAAGGAGGATTTGAAATTTGAAATTATGTAAAGGAATTGATATTTTTGTCAATCACAAACGGATAAAAAAAATACGCATTTAATAAAAAGTGACGTCATTACACACTCTTCGCCAAATCAAATATCATTTCCATCTACTAGTACTAAATTTAGGACATTTCACAATAAAAATTTGAACAAGTTATTCGTATTCCGTGCTACGATGGGTTTAGAACTTTTTCGAGCTGCGTGTTTATAATTTGAAAAAACATGCTTTGTTTTATAAATGGGTAAAGTTGGTCAACATGAACACGATTGAAACTTGTCTATACTCAATTCTATACCGTTTATTTTCGTATCGGTTATTTTCGTATCGTTTATTTTCGTATCGATTAAAGTATGTTGGTTTCTGTGTGTGTAGTAGTGCACCCGAACAGGGTAAAGATAATCAAATCAATCAAGGGTACCGGATATTCACTTGAAGTCGTGGTATCACTTTCCAATAGAAACTATTCGACCCTATGCCTGGGTTGCACGAATATCTCTATGGGATAAAACCAAGTAAAGTTCTTATTCTAGGCACAGAGCAAGAACCGATCGTATGTTAGTGTTTAGGGTTTTATGTCGTGTCCTTCATGCCATGTGATGATCTCTATTTATAATAGAGTTTACTCAAAACCCTAGCCCATGGAATTATGTATAATTAACGGCCCATTAATTATCCATAATAGTTTCCATAAATGTAGGAGTCGGTGGTTATAACCATCAGCAGAGTCTGATGCCTGATCAGCAGAGTCCATCAGTTCAACAGCAGAGTTATTGTACCATCAGCAGGAACAATAACACTATCAGCAGAATTGATACACTATCAGCAGAGTTGTTCTGCATCAGCAGCAATAAAGCTATCAGCAGAAACAGATAATGCTATCAGCAGGAATGACAATGCTATCAGCAGAATCAACTGCATCAGCAGCATTGTCATTTATACTTAGCAGTACCTTGACTAAGCTAACAGTACCTTGATCAAACTAACAGTACCTTGAACAAGCAGTACTTTGAACATAACCACAATTGAGTCAAGGGATTCAGTGACTAAATGGGTGTACACTCCGTACCTCCAAACCCATTAACAAGTATGAATTAATCCTTCAAGTGCACTAAATTTTCCAACAATCCTCCCCAAATTTAGTTCACTTCCTTTGCATGAAAAATAAACACAAAACAAAATATATGCATAAATGAAAATATCTTGAAGATTGAATTCTCATCTTAGTACCTTACAAGTTCAAATATTCGAGAATCAGGGTGTTCTAAGAATTGAACCCTTCAACCCATTTGAATACCTGAATATAAAATACACATACATTTTCAAACACTAAAATACTCCTGACACTATACAAGCCATGTGTCCATATCCAATTAATAAATGTTGTAAAAGCTAAAAGTCCTAAAGCTTCCTGAAGCGGCAAAACTTCAACATTTACATAGGTGGTTCATCTTTTAATCATGCCCCTGCAAAGCACTTTTTCAAAGAAAATCAACCATTAAGAAGTGAAGACTTCATCCTCCTTTCCAGCAGGTTCTGAGCACAACCTTGGGATGTAAATAAAACAGTGCTCCAGTCCACCAAATGATCAGCTTTCCACATTGAACTCAACTCCAAAGTTTCCTCAGGAGGGAGTTGGGTGTCTTAGCATTCAGTGACTAAGTAGGACTTAAACCCATCCCTTTAGCAGACTTAAAAACCAAGTCTCTAGCCAAACCCTTCGTCAAGTGATCAGCTAAGTTATGTTGAGATCTTACAAACTCTATAGATACCACCCCATTCATGATAAGCTCACGAATCATGCTATGCCTGACACCTAAGTGTCTAGACTTCCCATTGTACATCTGGCTATAAGCCTTTGCCAATGTAGCAGCACTATCACAACGGATAGAAATAGGTGCTATAGGTTTAGGCCACAATGGAATCTCAAGAAGCAAGTTTCTCAACCATTCAGCTTCTTTACCAGCAGCAGCTAAGGCCACAAATTTAGATTCCATGGTTGAACTGGTAATGCAAGTTTGCTTCTTGGATGCCCAAGAAATTGCACCTCCACCAAGTAGGAATACCCAGCCACTAGTAGACGAATTATCCTCAGTGTTACTGATCCAACTTGCATCAGTATACCCTTCTATTACAGAAGGATAACCAGTATATGAGAGACTATAATCCATAGTTTTCTTCAAATACTTCAGTACCCTCTGAATTGCTTGCCAATGATGAGCACTAGGATTACTAGTATACCTGCTCAGTTTACCCACAGCAAATGCAATGTCAGGTCTTGTACAAGTCATGGCATACATCAAGCAGCCAATTACCCTAGAATACTCAAGTTGAGATACAGCCTTGCCTTTATTGGGCATTAGCTTCTCACTTGCATCCATAGGAGTACTCACTGGAGTACAATCAAAGTAATTAAATTTCTTCAACACCTTCTCAATGTAATGAGACTGAGAGATAGAAATTTTGTTACCTTCGTGTTTAATCCTAATACCAAGGATAACATCTGCCTCCCCCATATCCTTCATGGAGAACCTTGATGACAAAAATTCCTTTGTAAGGTCTACTTGATTTTGGTCAGTACCAAAGATCAACATGTCATCAACATATAGACAAATGATGACTCCTTTACCAGATTCATCAAATTTGCTATATACACATTTGTCAGACTGGTTAAGTGAATAACCACTAGACAAAACCACTTCATCAAACTTTTGATGCCATTGTTTAGGTGCCTGTTTAAGTCCATATAAGGACTTAATCAGTTTGCACACCTTCTTTTCATTGCCAGGCATGATGAAGCCCTGAGGTTGGTTCATATAAACCTCCTCATCCAATTCACCATTCAAGAATGCTGTCTTCACATCCATCTGATGTATAATCAGATTGTGAATAGATGCCAAAGCAATCAGCAATCTTATGGTACTGATACGAGCCACAGGGGCATAAGTATCAAAGTAGTCAATTCCTTCCTTTTGTTTAAAGCCTTGAATGACTAACCTTGCCTTGAACTTTTCAACAGTTCCATCTACCTTCATTTTCTTCTTGAAAATCCATTTGCAGCCTAGAGGCTTGCAACCAGGTGGTAGATCAGCCAACACCCAAGTGTTGTTGCCCATGATGGAGTCCATCTCATCATTTATTGCTTCTTTCCAGAAAGCAACATCTTGGGACTTCATTGCTTCATCAAATGTTTTGGGATCATCCTCAACATTAAAGCAATAGGAGTGTTGGTCAGAGACCTCATCCCTTGTTCCTTCAATCAAGTACAATTGAAATTCAGGTCCAAATGATTTTGGAGTCCTCACCCTTGTGCTCCTTCTGAGCTCAGGTTCAGGTTGTTGTTCCACAACCTCATCAGGGACCTCATCAGAGGTTTCTGATACACCAACATCATTGGTTCCATTAGGAGTCCTCTGATTTGGTCTAGGGACTGAAGAGAATCTATTCTCATCAAAATTTGCATCCCTTGATTCAATTATAGTGTTAATTGAAACAGCTTCATTAGGTTCAGTGACATAGAACCTATATGCCTTGGAATGCTCGGCATATCCAACAAAGATGCATTCAATGCCTCTTTCACCCAAAGTTTTATGCTTTGGATCAGGGAGTCTTACAACTGCCCTACAACCCCAAACCTTGAGATAATTCAGGTTGGGTTTCCTTTTAGTCCAGAGTTCATAAGGGGTAGTCTTGTTCCTTTTGTTAGGAACCCTATTTAGCAAATAGCAAGCTGTTAACATAGCTTCACCCCAGAACCCTTGACTCAGCCCTGAATAGGACAACATGGAATTAACCATCTCCTTCAGCACTCGGTTTTTCCTTTCAGAAATTCCATTTTGCTGAGGAGTATAAGGGGCAGTCGTTTCATGGATTATACCAACAGACTGGAAATACTGAGTATCCATGTACTCACCTCCCCTATCAGTCCTTAACCTTTTGATTAGTGACTCTTGTTGCAATTCAACTTCAGACTTAAATACTTTAAATTTATCTAATGCTTCATCCTTAGTATGCAATAAATAAACATAACAATACCTAGAAGCATCATCAATAAAAGTCACAAAGTATTTCTTATTCCCCAATGAGGGAGTAGCATGTAAATCACATAAGTCACTATGTATTAATTCCAATATCACAGATTCACGTTTTACATCTTTGAATGGTTTCTTAGTTATCTTGTTCATCATACAAGTTTTACACTTTTTAGTGTCCATGTCAAATGCTGGGATTAACCCATCCTTAGACATATCTTGCATTCGTTTAAAGTGTACATGGCCAAGTCTAGCATGCCAAAGGGTTGAATCATATTGTTTAGATGACAACATACAAGCAGATTCAATCACATCATGAACAATATTAAGTCTAAACATGTGATTACATAAATAACCAAATCCAATAAATACACCATTTTTAGACAAAACAAACTTATCAGATTCAATAACCTGTTTGTAACCACAATTATTTAAAATACCACTAGAAACCAAGTTCTTCCTAATATCAGGAACATGTAAAACATTTAACAAAGTAATAATCTTTCCAGAACTAAACTTCAACTCAACACTTCCTCTTCCATGCACCAGGGCTGTTGACTCATTTCCCATATGAAGAATAGAACCATCATTCATTGACTCGTAGGTCTTGAACCATCTTCTATCTTTACACACATAGACTGTTGCTCCAGAGTCAACCCACCAAGCCACATCATCATCCTGCACAAAGAACAATTCAGATATATATGTAACATAATAAATCCAAAATGACTTATTAAATATATTCTGACCTTTCAGGGAGTTGGAGTTACCATTCCCAGATCCACTTGTGCCTGAACCATTGGTCTTATTACCAATTTTACCACCTTTGCAATCCTTCATGAAGTGTCCAGTTTTACCACACTTCCAACAAGTAGCCTTTGACTTCTTGTTAGGATCAGGTTTGGTATTATCCTGATGTTTCCGATTGCCCTTGTTGTCATTGTTCCTGGAGGAGTTGTTATGCTCCACCATATTGACAACTGATGGACCAGCAGCAGTGCTGCTCTTTGGCTTGTCACTTTCATGCACCTTGAGTGATTCCTCAATGCGCAAATGACTGCCCAACTCAGTAAGAGTTAACTCCTCCTTCTTATGTTTAAGCATGTGCTTGAAATCTTTCCAAGAAGGAGGTAGCTTATCGATGATACAAGAGACTTGAATAGCCTCATCCATGTTCATCTTGTGTTGAGTAAAACGACCAAGTATACTAAGAAGTTCATTGTATTGGTCCATGACCGGTCTAGAATCGACCATTTTGTAATTGTTAAAATTACTTACAAGAAACTTCTTACTTGATGCATCCTCAGCCATATATTTGGCTTCCAGAGAATCCCATAGTTCTTGAGAAGATTCCACATTCTGATAAATATCAAATAAAGTATCAGACATACCATTGAGGATTAAACCTCTGCAGACATAGTCATCGTTCTCCCACTTGCTTCTGGCCCTCATCTGTTCCATCGTAGCATCATCCCCATAATCAGCAGGAATAGGAGTGGTCAGAACATCAGCCAAGTTCATGCTAGTCAACAAGAACTTCATCTTCTTCTGCCATCGTCTGAAATCCACACCTTCAAACTTTTCCAACTTGGAAAAGTTAGCAGCTATTTGTCTCATAGCAGCAGCCATTGATTATCACTAATAGTTTCTATTGATTGTTGGTTTCTATGTGTGTAGTAGTGCACCCGAAAAGGGTAAAGATAATCAAATCAATCAAGGGTACCGGATATTCACTTGAAGTCGTGGTATCACTTTCCAATAGAAACTATTCGACCCTATGCCTGGGTTGCACGAATATCTCTATGGGATAAAACCAAGTAAAGTTCTTATTCTAGGCACAGAGCAAGAACCGATCGTATGTTAGTGTTTAGGGTTTTATGTCGTGTCCTTCATGCCATGTGATGATCTCTATTTATAATAGAGTTTACTCAAAACGCTAGCCCATGGAATTATGTATAATTAACGGCTCATTAATTATCCATAATAGTTTCCATAAATGTAGGAGTCGGTGGTTATAACCATCAGCAGAGTCTGATGCCTGATCAGCAGAGTCCATCAGTTCAACAGCAGAGTTATTGTACCATCAGTAGGAACAATAACACTATCAGCAGAATTGATACACTATCAGCAGAGTTGTTCTGCATTAGTAGCAATAAAGCTATCAGCAGAAACACATAATGCTATCAGCAGGAATGACAATGCTATCAGCAGAATCAACTGCATCAACAGCATTGTCATTTATACTTAGCAGTACCTTGACTAAGCTAACAGTATCTTGATCAAACTAACAGTACCTTGAACAAGCAGTACTTTGAACAAGCAGTACTTTGAACATAACCACAATTGAGTCAAGGGATTCAGAGACTAAATGGGTGTACACTCCGTACCTCCAAACCCATTAACAAGTATGAATTAATCCTTCAAGTGCACTAAATTTTCCAACAATCGTGTACTGCAGAGACAGTACGCATGACAACAGATTCAGGCTGATCCAAAACGGCACTAAAGAATTGACCATTTTTGTTGCCTTCATTAGATTCATTCGACGAACTTGAGTGTTCCACCTCAGTATCATCATCCGAAGAACTTAAATACTCCGACACAGAACATATCAACGGATCCAGTTTCTTGAAAGGCGAATCCTGAACCTTGTCCTCGAACGGCCATTCCAAACCCTCCATATGATCATCCAACGAACACTCATCATCTATCTCATCCTACACACACCAAACAAAAAACATTAACAAACATTTCATCAAACACCTGGCACACACATTACAATAAAATAATGTAAACAAAGTTTTCACCTGATTCACCCCTTCTTCCCCTTCTTTAATGGCGTAAACATCATACGGTTCATTCAGCGTGTTCACAGGGACCCAATGCAGCTCGTAAACCCGACTAGACCCCCCAATCTTAACCGTATCGCCTTCTTTTAACCTCACGTAAACCCCGGGTTTAACCCTCATTCCACAAACCCATGTTCCATGAACTACAATAACCAACAGAATAATCAATTAAATGATAAAAAACAATAAATAAAATTAAAATGTAGGAATGTGGAAATTTACCGGAAGATAAGTCGAAAACGGAGATCGAATGCGATCGAGGGTTCGAATGGATACGAAGATGGTAACGGCTAATACTAGGGTGTCCAAGGGTGATGTTACAATGTGGGTGACGACCAACTAACAAGATTTGTTCATCTTCTTGATTTTGGGATGATTTGTTTAAGAGGATGATGTTCTTGAGGATTGAACCGTTTTTAAGTACTGTGAATGATGGTATTCTTTCGCTTTCATTTTCATCCATTGTTTGATGTGTAGTTGTTGTTGTTGTTGAAGATTAAAGTGTGTATGTGTGTGTGTGTGTGTGTGTGTGTGTGTGTGTGTGTGTGTGTGTGAAGAAGGGGTTTCAAATGGAGA
>CP139504.1:81832677-81843302 GCA_021014915.2 Artemisia tridentata subsp. tridentata
AGTGTATAAAATTAAATAAATGTAAGTAAACAAAAAATGTATAAAATTAAATAAAAGTAAGTATGTATACCGGGTAATGGTTGCGTTTCGGGTACAACCTCGGCTTGAGGTTCGTCCCACGGGGACCACTCGGACGTTGTATTGATGTTGTAGTGTTGAGCATTCATTGGCGGAGGGTTGGCGCCCATATTATACGGAAAATAAGGATGTGGAGATGCGGGTTGTAGAATGTAAGGGGTTGATGGTTGAGAGAATTGGTTGGGAGATGATGTAGAAAATTGTTGTGAAAATTGTTGAGAGAATGGGTTTGGATATGTAGTTTGTTGCGGTGGTGGATAAACCGGGCGATTGGGGTGAGATCGAGTTTGTTTTTTGGAGGTAGTTTTCTTACCACTTCTTGGATCCATGATTTTTGTGTAGTTTTTTTTTTTTTTTTTTTTTTTTTTTGATGTATGATTTGTGTTGAATTTTAATTGAGAAAATGAGGTATTTATAGTGAAAATTGTGGTTGAAAAAGGGGTAATTTTTTTTTTTTTTTTTTTAGCCAAACGGCTAGTTTTTTCTCTTTTGGTCAAATATGACCGTTGCAAAACGTAAACCATTTCACTCTTTGTCTTCGGTGAACTTCACCAAAATTTTCCCATTTCACTCGGCACCGCCTACCGGCGGCGGTGTGCCCAATCGGCACCGGTCGGCACCGAGGACTTCCCCGAGTCCACTCCCCCCCCTAAGGCCAATCAAATATCATTTCCATTTACTAAATTTAGGAACATCTCACTATGAGCTATATGTACAAACTGCGAAACACATGGTACAACCGGTCGGAGTTTGCAATCATTGGAAACCCTCCCTATAACAAGGTATTTGTATTCTGTGCTGCGATGGGTTTAGAACTTTTTCGAGCTGCGTGTTTATAATTTGAAAAAACATGCTTTGTGTTATAAATGGGTAAAGTTGGTCAACATGAACACGATTGAAACTTGTTTATACTCAATTCTAACCCTTTTATTTTCATATCGGTTTTTGAGTGGTGTTTCGTGTCATTTCAAGAATTACGAAATACCTATGGTACCTATCGCATATACAAGATTTTGGATCACATATGGCACGATTTTCGGCTCGGTTCGCTTCACGAATACCTTTTAATTTAGTATTTCATTTGTTAAGGTAAAACTAGTTTTTGCGGTTTTAGTTCTCAAATCTAGGTAACTTAAACATAGCATAGAAATAGCAATAATCTTTTGAATCATATGCAAAATCGAAAATGTGCAACATTTTTATAACCGCGGCTTTTCTGCAAAATCAAAACTTAAATAAAGTTTCTAAAAATGTCATAAAAAACTACTTAACTACATTTAAAGACTCCCTTAATCTTTTAATGGCCCTACCCACATTCATGTATTAAAAAAAATGACAAATAAAATAATTATCTAAAGAACAAATAACTAGAAAACATTTTTTTTAATAGTGCATTTTCTTCCATCTCCCCTTCTTTTTTTTTCTTTCTTTTCAACAACAAAACCCGAAAACTTTTTTCTTTACAAAGAGATGTACACTTTTTAAAAAACACAAAATTTCACTAGAAAAGATACACTTAGGGTGCGTTTGGGAATAAGGAATGAGAATAAGAATGATTAATGATGTTTGTTTAATAGATATTGGTTTTAAATCTTGGAATAAAACATACAAAATAAGGGTTTTCCCAAACCCATCTAGCTTGGTGGGTTTGAAAGGTCATACCCATTCCCATTTATTATGTTAATAAACTCAAACTCATAGTGATTCACGTCTACAAACCAAACGCACCCTTAGTCACCATTTCACCAGTTATTGGTTTTATTGTTAGGGAGGGTGATTAGTTATTGGTATGTTATTGAAGAAATGATGAGGTGGCGCTGCACACCAATAAGTGTTATTGGTGTTGTGCTTCACCTAACACTCTAACACTTTATTATCTTCATCTCAAAAAATAAGGTTTTTACTTGAACGATTAGTAAACAAGTTTTTTGATATGTGAATGATAAAAAAAGTAAGAGCTATGATTGAGAGACATAAAATTGTGCCTAAAGATATGTGGCATCATCCTGATGATTGCAGTTGAGGGAATCATTTTTTCACAAACTATCAAGATTGTTAGGTCCCCTAACTATTTTTCAAAAAGTAAAAGAAGAAAATAATGATGTACCATAAAGTGACACAATTTTTTGAGTTTAGTTTGAGCAAGGACACCTAACCCTCTCAAAGATATAATTTTGTCCACTTTAAAATTCAGCTCACTAAGAAAATTTAGAAAAGACAAAAGTAAAATGTTATTAGAGTATTGACTCTTGTTTTTCTTTTCTATAAACATTACTTTGAAACTTTGAGAACATGAGAGGAATCTAAAGGGTGGATAATGGAATACCAACTAGTGTAAGGCCTTGACATGCAATATAATCACAATAGCACCTCATTTTCCAAAAACAAACACAATTAGTCCTCCAAAAAAAAAAAAAAAAACTTTGACAAGAGCACCCACAAAAATGTCACCACCGTCACTTTCTACCCTTATCCCCTCCTCAACCACCATAACAACCACCATTCTCACCACCATATTCCCGCCAAAATCAACGACCCTCATCCCCAGCACCCGCAGACAAGCCGCCGCCACACTCATCCTAACCGCACTCTTCCCAATCCTTTCCCAGCCTCCACCCGCATCAGCATTCTCATTCGGCATTTGTATGAAACACCATATTTTATAAGTCCCAAAATAATAAAACACACAGTTTAACATAATCATAATCATTACCGTTTACTTTTTTAAAAAATGACAGTTTTACCCTTTTGAGACAGAGGGGGTATTTTATTACTGTTTCTAATTGTTGATATAATAATGTGTTTATGTTTCAGCAGGACCAAAGGATTGGTTGAGAGATCAAAAGAAGAAAGCTGCTAAGTATTTGTTAGCTCCTATTGACGCGTCTCGAAATAGCCTCAATTCTGCATATGTCTTAATCAGTAATGTTTTTTTTTGATGATTTATTTATTTCATTAAGTTAAAGTGTTTTGTAATTGATTAGTTTCATTAAGTTAAAGTGTTATGTGATTGATTAGTTTTTTCTTTAGTTATTAGGTTTAGAAATTATAATGACAACGATATCTTTCATTCGTTCGTTTAAATCTGTACAAGGATATCATGGTAGCAGTCACTTTTGCAGTATGTGTGTCCTTAGAATTATTAGATTCACATTGAAATTGTTACTTATTGAATAGACTCAAGTTGTTTTTGTTATGAAATCGATTAATTTATTTGCTAATAAGATTGAAGTTGAAGTAGTTTTGAAATTAGTTGATGTCATTTGCAGCAGGTAGTGGAACATCACCGGAAAAAGATTTGGAAGAGGTTCAAAGACTGCTTATATCGGCTTCGAGGGATTGTATTCCTCAGGAGAGGAATTCTGTTGTTACTTTTCAGTCTAAAACCGGTGTTGAGGTATTTAGATTCTCCACTAATGCCTTTTAGTTTTAGCAAGATAACTGAATTATTCGATATCTATGTGGGTTTGAATGCTCGTGTGGTAGATTGATCAAGTTTCCTACAAAACCAATACGAAATGGTCCCCTTAAAAAATAATTTGATTATACGATATCTCTGTATAATCATGATACAGTAAGGGAAAAACTTGTTGATTAGGTGTTAGACGATAAGTCAAATTTCTTACCAAAAATATTTCTAATGATCAGTTTTGGCGTCGTTGTAATTAAAATTATTCTGATTATTTAAATATTTAGGGGTCATATCAATCAGAATTTATTAAACATTATTGCAACTTCAAATAGCAGAAGCACATCCAGATATTATCTCTTGCAGCCTGTTTTGTAACAACTGATTTTGATTGTTCCGTAGCACATTATCACTTTCAAAACGCTATGCTAAACACCCACAGATACAGTTTTACAACAAAAGATTAGGATATAAGAAGAAAACAGAAATCACGAGTGGAGCGTGAATTGCGAGTTTATTTCAACTTGCAGGTTTGCACGTTCAAGTTGGTATTAAAAAACGCAGCTTCATTGCTTGATGACAAGGACCCAGTTAAGTTGGAGGCCGAGGCTAAGCTCGGTGATCTAGAAAGGTATGTTACACTTTTTGTTTGCAAGTAATTCAGTAATTAGATGATGTCCACTTGTTTCTATTTCTCGACTTCTGGATACAAGCTACAATATTGGCCTGGTCTTTATTTTTCAGTTAGTTTATTTTTTATTAAGTATTATTAAAAGGAAACAAGGCCACACAAAGACCTACACTAAAGCATGGGAGAACTAAAACAAACACAAACGCCCCAAAAGGCACTCAAGCAAACTGCAAACAGAATGCAGTGAAAAAAAAAAAAAAAAAAAAAAAAAATCTAAATATGAACTCAATTTAGATTCCAGACAATTAATGGAGTTGATCGAGAGACCCCGTCTTTGGCTAACTTACATTTTTTTAGTTTTTTAATCAAGGTATGTGTGACTTATGCTGATTGCAGATCGTTTAGCTCTCTTAATAGTGTGGCAAATGGAACTGCCACTCAGCTTGTACCTGACAGGTATCTTTCATCGAAAACACGTAATATAGTTTCCATAATTGTTTTCAATGCATCTATGCGTAAGGTTGGATAATACTCTATCAGCAACTGTTGCTAATACGTACTTTCTTCTCTTTGCAACAGACAGAAGGTGGCAGATGCACTAATGGATACTATATCTTCCCTTAACAATTTTGAGCAGGGTATCAAAGATTGTCTTGAAATTTAACTTGTTAAATTATTGATAACATAATGGTATTGGTTTAGTTCTTGCTTATAATGTAAACTTGCAAAATTTTGTTTACATTACTTTGCTCATATCTGATATTTTTTTTAATTCTTTCAAGAGAACACCAGCATTGATGTCATCTTGTTGCATGTGAATCAGTGATAATACTATCTTCTTATTGCATCTGTAAAGAATCACATTAATACCAACAAACCTACATATAATTGGTTGTATGATAAAATATCTCTGCTTATGAAGAGCCGTTTCTCGAAATAGTTTGGTTTTTTGGTGAACCAGAAGCCTGCACCAAATACAACCGACAGCATGGAGTTCCATCATCAGGGTGGTTTTGAATTGACCTCGGCAAACCACGCAGTCTGTTAAACAGATTAAGAGGATCATGGAATAGACCATAATCAGCATCCGGATCTCCAATTTGTGAAAGCGTGACATCGGAAAACCCTAGAGTAGGAAGCAAATGTTCAGGCCAATCACTGTAGAAATGGAAGTTGGTGGCTGAGAGTGTCGTTGATTGTTTATTCATGAAATCTCCTAGCAAAACCGTCTGTGTGATGCTGCAATGGTTGGCTATTGTTTTCAGTACTTCCATGGCTTGGGAATGAGGAAGATAATAGATAATTCCTTCTAGAATCCACACTGTATTCTTCTCTGGTATGAACCCTGATGCTTGAAGCTGCTTGAACCAGTCCTCCTCTCTGATATCCGCAGCTATTCTTTTAAGGGATTTCGCGGTCAACGTCAGTTGACTGGCATCGTCTATTGATTCGATTGCTGCCTTAAGCAACGTATCTTTCATTTGCATCACCTCTGGGAAATCTATCTCATAAACATCACATTGTTTCAAGCACTCTAACCGATATGCCCGTGTGTCCATTCCTGCAGGTAATCAAACTCTTTCAGCTTCTATGTGATCACTGATTTTTATTAATCGAATATTTACATATATTTCAATGGTATATAAAAAGATTAAATCTTTGGCCTGTGATCATTCATCCTAGTAGTGAAAAATGTCTAAAGTTATAGACGACAACAACTAACAACATACCCAATTCCGCCGGAGCGGGGTATGGGGGAGGTGGAATGTAGACATATCCTACCTACCCCCATTATAAACCCGGAATGTAGACATACCCAATCCTACCGGAGTGGGGTATAGGAGAGGTGGAATGTAGACAGCTCATACTGCTATACCTACTCCCAGGATAAACCCGGAAGTAGATAAACTGCTTCCAGGGGGACCTTCGGCTGTGCATGTGTGTGTTGCTCAAGATATGTGTGCGTGTGAAAGTGTGCAATAACAAGGACAAAGAATTTTTAGAAACATATGACGAAAATCAAGCATACACTGATACAAGCAATAGACAAAAACCATCATAAAAATTTAAAGAATAAAGACATAGAAACATAAAAGGCTAAAAGCATACACCACATAAGTACACATAACATAGACTAAAGAAAGCGCATAAGAGGCAATGGGGAGGTGGAATATAGTCTAAAGTTATAGACAAAAAACCATATTTTATCAGCTTTGAGCATTCGTAAACTAGCGATCTTGATATAGCAAACATATATGTGCTCGACCAATTTTTTGTTTAAAGCTGTAGGTTTGAATGTTTGATTTGTTCATTATTGAACCAGCAACTGACATTAATTTAGCTATACTATATAATAATAGAATGATTCACGTTTACATTCCAATTCAGTTCATACAAAACCCATAATGTAGGAAAAGCGATCACCAACCTGCACCTAGAAGCACAACCTGACCACCACCACCAAATGAATTCACAGCAGCCTCAAGCTTTGATTCAAACCATAAAGTCCTAACAGCAAGAATCACCCCAGAAACTTCTCTCGCATTATTCAACCGATCTTTCTTAATCTTCTCATAAAGACTCTTCAAATATGTTTCACCCGCAAACAACTCAGCTAAAGGATCATGCACAACATGCTTCCATAGCGCTCTACCAGCTGCTGTCTGGCAAGCCGACTGTTTAACCGAGTCCCAATCATTTGCAATGGTTGCATGGAGCTCACGAATTGCTTCACTAAACAACAACCCAGGACATTGCCAGTTTTGGTGATCCGGGAGGTTGCCATTCTCTTGGCACGCCATGTTTACGCCTACGGTTACACTTATATTCGGTTTAAATAATTTTTGGGTCTTGAAAGAGTAAATAGAAGGAGAAGAAGGAGAAGTGCAATGCATTGAAATAAGAAAGAAAGTGGGGCTTAATGTTGGTTGAAATTATTATAGGTTCAAGGGGATAAGGGTAAAGAGAGCCACACACAAAACTAATGTCTCACAGAAATGCTAAATCGTATCCATGTTCTTTGCATAGGGTAGTGAAGGAGTCCACGACTGCCACCCAATTTCCTATTATATGCTCAGCTACCTTTTGTTGTATACGTACTTGTTGATGTAAATGAAACGTGGAGCCCATTCGAACCCGTCTTTTTAAACTTGCGGTGGAGGGTTTGTACGTCGTTACACAACTTTGTACTTCCACGACATTTATATATGTCACGCTTCGAGTTCTAGATGAGAAAGGAAAAAAAATGTTTCGAACCAAGTGCTTAGGACATGTGAGATAGTTTGTGGTTATATATTGTGAGATAGTCAGTAATTGCCGTTCTAAAAAAAATAAAAAAATAAAAAATGTTTCTAGTTGAAAAAAAGAAAGACTCGATGGATGTAAATTCATAAACATGTCTGTTTTTAGCATTACAGAAAGTTAAGCATAAAAGTGTACGAGAATTTTTATTATGAATCTTGAGAATTACTTTT
Organism: Artemisia tridentata subsp. tridentata; assembly: GCA_021014915.2. NCBI lineage: Eukaryota > Viridiplantae > Streptophyta > Magnoliopsida > Asterales > Asteraceae > Artemisia > Artemisia tridentata. Next base: position 81,840,269 of record CP139504.1, read on the forward strand.
GTATGTTTATCTTTTTCTTTCCTTCATTTTCTTTACAACATTAAACTCTAGAACACAATAATAAAGTAGAAATATGAATGAAAGGCTTAAATGTATAATTAACTTTACGTCCAAACTCAAACTCACATGTCAGCATTTTATTGAAGTATCAAAATGCAAGTCTTGATGCATGAAGTGCTACAAGTGGCTGAACATGCAAAATATCTTTTACACGACCCACAAAGATTATGCAAGTTATGGATAACATGTTTTATATGGACCAGATTATGAGTGGTATTAAAGAGTGGTGAAATAACTCACATCGATGTACTTTGGTTAGAAGTGACGTTTGTGTTGGATTGGTGAACCAAAGTAATGTTTGCTTTTTGGTGGTGGTGATGTAAAGCACCAACCAATGCCTATGACTCGGACAAAATGCAACTAGTTGTGGGCAGAGATTCAGGTGGTTAGAATTAATGCTCGTGGACAAGAGATTTTAAGAGGCTACAATGGTAAGTTATATACGGTCACGGATATACCCTTGCATAGTTGCACTCAACATCATGTTGCAATGAAGTCAAGTTGTATTTCTTTCAGACTTATCATAAGAAATGAGTACAGCATGTGATGCAGGGCTCAAGCTAAAAATATAAAGTTTGAAACGAGCTTTATAAATCTAACCAAGCCCGGCTCAAGTTCTGACAAGCTTGGGGTCGGCTCGCTTCGTTTCCAGCCCTATAACCACTAGTTCAAGTACAAGATACAATCATTACCATTAAAAAAAATTAGACATACGACCCTAAATCAATTGAGAGTGTGGAAAACTAGAAGGGGGGGGGGGGTGAATAGTTTTACGTCTTTTTAATTTATTACAAAAACCTTGTTTCCTTTTAAAAACTTAGATTATAGTTTATGTGAAAAATATTGCTTGAACAATATTATTAATTATATGTGTATCCTTTTTAGATTTGTTATGAAAGTTTTGTTTTTATGAATGGAGTTTTAAATTGATCTTTATATGAAATCAAATTCTAAATAATACTAACAATTATATATGCCTATATGTATGAAAGTAATGACGATATAAATAAAGAAGTAAGTAAGGGATGGAAAGATCAAACCGAGACACGAGGGATTTATAGTGGTTCGGCTACAAGGACACCTTCCTTGCCCTACTCCACTCCCCGAGCACCTAGCTCGAGAGTTTTCTTCACTACTTCAACAAGCTCCCTTATGGCGGAGAAAACCTTACACAACTTTCGCTTACACCGATTTTACGACATAAAGCTAAATGTCGAGTTTTAATCGTAGCTAGAACCAATCTCACGACTTCAATCACAACTTCTTCACGACTTCTTCACAACTTCTTCACTACGGCTTCACAGCTTCTTCACAACGGCTTCACAACTATTTCACGATCTAGCACTACTTATATACTCTTCTACTTCTTTACACCTTCACTACTTACACACCTTAACTTCTTCACAACTTCACTACTTGTATTTCTTTACTCCTTCGCGACTTGAACTTCTTCACTATTTCACGACTTCTTTACGACGGCTTCACAACTTCTTCACACCGCAACTACTTCACCACTTTACAATACTTCTACACTTCTTCTTTACAACACAACTACTTATACACCTTCTTCACTACTTACACACTCCACTAATCTAATCACTTATGTTCAACCTAATATACACACCTTATACATAAATGAATGAATGATTTACAAAGTTTACTAAACTAATAACTTAGGTAACAAGATGATACTAAGTTGTAATACTTCTAGTCTTGTTTGATAGAAGTATTCTTCTTTTGCACTTGGATGGTGGAAGCTTGGATCACTTAGAAACCAATGCTTAAGAATATATGATCAAAGGATTTATAAAGGATTTAGTAAGATATAAGAAGAGATTTAGAACAGAAGGTTTGGGGTGCAAAAGGTGAGGAAAAAGTCCAGGAATGAACCAGTATTTATAGGCAAAGCTGGGGGCTAGAGGAGCGTGGGCGGTCCCCTTAAATAGGGGGCCGGTCCCCTTAATAATTAAGGGGGCCGCCTAGATAATTAAGGGAGCCGCCCCTTATATCCGTTGCCCAGCTTTGTCTTTTTGTGGGGAAGGTTTTTCTGAAACATTTTTGCCATTTTTGGTTGAAAATTTGAATTCATAAATTTATTATGGATTAAACATTTTCCTTTAATTTCCAAAAATGATTTTGTAAAAGATATAAAATGTTTGTGTCATTTTATAAAAAATCTAGTGATTAAGAAAAAGTTCCTTTGATCATATAATGCATTAGGCATTTGTTTATTCATACCTTAAGTGATTAAGTTGTTAAAATAGATATTTACAACTAAATACTTGTTTACGTCATAATCTTTCGTTTAATGATTTTACATTTTGTGATTATCAAAACGTAGAGATATTGAAAAATATTAATAACGTGTTTAGGCATTATTTATATCAACAATCTCCCCTTTTTGATGATTACAAAATCTAAACCCATTAAATTAAAAATTAATTTTTAGACAAGTATTTAGTGAGTTTATATCTACTTCTCCCCCCTTTTTGTAGAATCAAAAAGGTTATGCCGACAAGTTTTAGATACGAAATTTGTCGGAACGAGAACTCCCCCTTGATTTGGGCTCCCCCTCGTTTGAGGGCACCAAGGAATCGAGATATGAAATACTTGCAAGAAAAATATTAGAAGCACAAGCATATATGTGACATAATATGAAATATAAGAGCAACAAGCATAGCAATCAAATATTAAGGACATGAAACAAAACATACATTAATTCAAAGTGATTATGTGAAAAACATAATCATTGATACAACATTTATTATGCTTAGAGCATACAATAAGTAGAAAATTCTAATTTTCCAAAGAGAGCCATCGGACTTGCTTGCAACATAAAAACTTGAACTATTTTGTTTGAGAAACAAGAAAAATAAGCATATAGTATGCTTGGATTGTTGATGGTGGAGTGTTTGGAATGGAGGTGGTTGAGTAAGGGTAAGAACGTTGGATTAATGGAGGTATATTTTTGGGT
>CP139504.1:81843402-81857126 GCA_021014915.2 Artemisia tridentata subsp. tridentata
GGGCCATGGATAATCTTGAAAAAACATCCAAAGTGGGATGCGGCCGAGCCCGTTGATCCGGTTGATGAAACCAGAGATACCGAGTTATTCAGAGATGATCCGAGACCATGTCCCCTTGGCAAACCACGTCTCGCGAAAAAAAAAAAACTAAATCAGAGACCAAGTCGGGCACCACTGGGAGTAACCTGCAAGATTTTGGGGAGACTTTACAAAATGAATTTAGACTTAAAACGGTAGGCCGCTCACGAGATGTACGCGCTGACTAAAACGAAAGACGCGACAATAATGAGATTCAAATAAATAAGGTTTCTCAGCACTAGCACCTAGGGGTTAGCGGAGGAGGATGTCTTTATCATCAACATGCAAAAAGAAGAAATTGGAGCAAAATATAGACATGATATTTAGTCGTCTACGTTATTTTTTTCGTGTGTTTTTTCCGTATTCTAGTTTGTATTTTTATTTTAACGAATGAAAAATTAGTTGGTTTGAAACAAATGAAAAATAAAATAAAATGGTGGAGCCCAAAAGTAAGATTTTTGCTTGAGTGACTATTGAGGGGATGTTTTAGTTTATGAGTGATAAGTGATAAGTGAAGTGAAAAAGCTTTAGATAACATGACGTGACACACAAGTGACTCTTTGGCTTGAGGTACCATACATGATGCTCAAAGAGAAAAAGAAATGAGAAGAAGATTATAATCATTTTAGGCTATGTTTACGAAAACTAACGGATGTCAACATTGTTTTTTTTTTTTTTTTTTTTCTTGGTGAAAACGTACGATAATATAGTTGTGTTAGTTTATGAAAAAAGCGATAATATAATTGTATTTGTAATTATAAAGTGTATAATAATAGAAGGAAAAAGAGAAAGGAGAAAAAAAAAAAAAAAAAAAAACTTGGTTATATAATAATAGAAGGAAAAACACTTTAAATAGAAAAAAAGCAACAACTACCGTTGCTTTTTTTTTTTTTTTTTTTAAACAAACTGAAAATATTAAATTGGTTTTTTTTTTTTTTTCCTCTTTCAATCATTTTCAACGCGTTTTTTAAAACAAACTGAAAATATTAAATGGTTTTGTTTCCCCAACGCGGCGGACCGCTGCCACTCTCGTTTCAATCATTTTCAATGCGTTTTGTAAAAAGAGTTGTGCATTATTATGACATGAGTTTGTGAAATTGGGTTTCAGGTATGGGCCTACGAATGGTTTTAAGGGTTGGGCTGCTGTAGTGTACTTCTGGGCTTCTTTTCACAAATGAATAAAACGTGATCCGTTTAGCGAATATTATTTAGTGGCCGGTGTAACTGTGTAAGATAGTTTGTATACCGACACACACAAATTCTTTAAATAAATAAGTATAATTTGGATATTGGACAATACTTTATGAACTTTTGTTTAATTCATCCATAATCGATTGTTGAGCCTTGTTGAAGTAATGCCTTTAACGGAAAAGTAAAACAATCCTGATCATTTTTGGCTAATAAGCCCTAGAAAAGCAATCCAAAGCACAAGTAAATGCTTTCCGGATCTTCTTTTGAAAAAAAGGGAAAGTAAAAAATATCGTCTGTATCAAGTGCTAGGCTCATGTTTCACAATTGCGTTGGTTGGTTCTTTATTTTGTAATGTTTGTTGTATAAAGTTTGGCGTTTTGCTTTATGTACGGCTTAGAACAAAGTTGAAGGTTCCGTATAAGAGGTGGCAAAATGATCAAGTCGGGTTGGTTATGAAACGAAATGGGGCTCGGGTTAAAACTAATCCAAGTTTGAATTGCTCATTTGGTAATGACGAATCTCCGGTCAGGTTGCCCGCCTGTTTTCACCCAAAAAAATCACTTATCTATTGGATAATCATATAAATGAAAAAATGACGTTTTGATTAGACTCGCGCTAGATGTGTCGGACAATGATTGTACAATTGGATTTTACATCAGATATCAAGTGCCATCTTAAATATCTCCTATATCCCAAAATAAATGTTTATGTTTTCATTTTGAGATGTCTCAAAATAACTGTCTAATTTTCATTTTAACCAGTCAATAGAGACTTTAGTTGGTGGAAATTATTTGATTGGTGAAAAGCGTAAATAATGAAAAATGGTAAAACATTATGTATTTATAAAGTGAATATTTATTTTGAAAGAATGTAGTACTTATCTAAAGGGGACTCAACCATTTTTTTTTTAAAAAAAATGCGGTTATATTAAAAAGACAATTATCTCATTTGCAAAAATATCTTAGCGGAACTAAATGAGTAAACTGCAAAAAAATTTCCTAAACTTTTCGAAAATAGCAAGAAATGTCCGCCAAAAAAATGGCGAGAAATGTCTCTAACGTTTCATTTTTTTGCGAGTTTTGCCCTTTAACCATTACTGTGGTTGCAAATTCTTTATTTTTGCTAACTTTCGTTAACTTTTTCACGTTAGTGGTATGTGAAATGACTAATTTACCCTCCTCTTCATTTCACAATTACCTTTTTTTTTTTTTTTAAATTTAAAAAAAAAAAAAAATTCAATTAATGTCTCTCTACCACCTCCATCACCACCACACGACAGCACCACCACCACCTCCCTCTACCACCACACAACCACCACCACCCTCCACCTAATCGATTAAATCCTAGCAGACCATATCACCATTCTGAAAATCTTACCTTTCAAATCCAACACTCAAATCACTTGTAACTCATGGAGTTGAGCATAGATCCTCACCAAGGCTGTTTTCAGACTTCAAATCCAACACTCAAATCACTTGTAACTCTTTTATTATGCATTTTCATTCTTGAAAAAGATGCACATGGATACCGAAAGTATTTTATTCAAAAAATAGTTGTGAAGTGTGATGGATCGAAACGAAACCATAAAACTCATGTGTATGATTTCGAGACATAAAAGTACAGCATCCAACAAACTAGTTTAATGATGGACTCAACCCCGATTAACTAAAAATACAATAGAAAACATGGGTCTGTAACTACTTGACATCTATAGAGAAACAGCATATGTGACTACTTAACTTGACAACGTTTGGCTCATATTTGGTTTAGATTTCTTAAGTTGTGACATGGATCCATATGTATGTTAATTTTCAAGTAAATATGAATAATTTTATAAACTCGCAGATATAAACTTTTTTTTAATTAAGGACACTTATGCAACTGTGTATTACTGGTATTTTGTCATCAATACTTGATATGAAGTTCAAATGCTTCAAGATCAGCAAGTTAATCAATGTCATTTCTAGGAATAAAGAGTTAAAACAAACGCACTGCTGATCAGTCTTTGTTAATCAAATCACTATAAACTTGAACTTTTCGAGTTTGCATATCTCATGAAGATAGAATTGTTCAAGGATTATGACTTACAACGGGCTTGAGAGCTGCATCCAAAATGCGAACTCTTACGAGAATGAAAGTAGTAGTACAAGCAAAGGAGATGGATGCCCAACCGACTCACCAGATGAAGATATTTCAAGCTGTTGTTCCAGCAATAATCCTTCATCTTCATTTTTTTCTCAATGGAGTATGATGAAAAGAGACGAACACGGTTTGGATGAATGGGAATACTCAGAGAGCCCAAAAATTCACCCCCAATGAGAATCCATCATATACAATCAATTACTCAGATGTGGAGGTAATGAAAGAAAAATTTGCGAAACTTTTGTTGGGTGAAGATACTACTGGAGGTCGAAATGGAGTCTCCGCTGCTTTGGCTTTGTGCCATAACAAATCTAGCTGGTACCTTCTCTACCACGAAGTGATTAGATAAACATTTTTTACTTAGGATTTTCTAATTATTTAGGGTACAATAATTTACTTAAGATAATATGGAAACCGTTTTCGGAGAGCTGTGGAAACTTGAGCCTTTAGCGGACGAGAAAAAGAACAAGTGGAGAAGAGAGATGGTTTGGTTGCTTTCTCCAACCAACTATATGATTCAGTTAATTCCTGCTAAGCAATGTGTGCTGACGGAAGGACATTAGAGGCATCTTCTTGTTCCCTTGACTTTATAGAAACTATTTTTCACATATAAATCTTAGTAACTTTGTATATTTGTTTCTCAGATAATGACACCAAAAGCTCGTGGAGACCGAAGAAATCTAGAAGGGGGTTTGAATAGTTTTTACTGATTTAAATTTAGTTTATCAAAACTTTTAAATTGATAGTATGTGAAACCTTTGGATGTTGAGATATGGATAATGCAAGATACTAGTAATGAAATAAATACGTAAAAGTAAAAAAATAAGAGAAAGAAGTGTGACACAATTGTTTATAGTGGTTCGGCTATAAGGATACCTTCCTTGCCCTATTCCACTCCCCGAGTCACCTACTCGAGAGTTCGTAAACACTATGTCAGCAAGCTCCTTCAACCGGTGGAGAAACCTTCACAACGTCGCTTACACTTTTTCTGGTACAAAGCTAAATACCGTGTCCTTAGCACGGCAGACCAAACCAACACAACAATACAACTAACACAACAACTTTGAGAATACAAGAAGAAGTATCAACAACAAGAAACAACTCAGTGATCTTGAGGTGATGAGAAGTCCGAGCAACTTGAGAAGAAGGATGGCTCGTATACAAGAAAGCGTGATCTCGTCTTGTAATAAGAATCTAGAGAACACAAGAGAAAGAGAGCTACAAGAATGATCTTTAGATATAAGGTTAGAGAACTTAGAATATAGAGAGAAGATATATCTAAGTAGGGTGAGAAATAAGAGAGAAATTGCTCACTATTTATAGGCAATTCTGAACACTCTTCACCGGGATCCGGCGGATCCCTTCCCAAAGGGATTCGGCCAGTGTAATCCTAGGGATCCGGCTATCTGGTAGTACCAGTTCGGATTTTGGGTTACAATTCCGGGTTTTGGGTTATGGGTCAAGGTCCATGGGTCAAGTGATGTCATGAATGATGTCAAAGACATATTGGGTCATGGGTCATGGACTTTGGGTCATGGGTCATGGGTTTTACCCATTGTGATGTCATACATGATGTAATACACTTTAATGCATATGGGTCATGTGTTATGGGTCAAGCTCCATGGGTTATGGGTTATGGGTTATGGATTATCCAACTCATTTCTTGCATTTTATTTATTACAAGAAATATACTTTTAATTACAGCATGTAAATGGTAAATTGTAAATGTAAGAATATGTAATGTTTATATTTATACTCTTACATAATGTTATGTTTGTTATTGACAAAACTTAAAGAGATCGATAAATATTAATAAACATTTTTACGGTTTATTTGTATTAACAGAGATGTTCGTCTGAATCTCCCAGCTCTGTGAAAGTTAGACTCTATGCTTCTTGTAGGTTATTTCTTCATTCATTGTAGTCAACTGAATCAAATTCAGATGTTTGTCTAAAGGCATTGAGTACGCATAACTATACTAACAGGAAACCTTGGATCCAATGACTGAGACAGAGTTTTGGTATGAGGAAGGGGGTAGTCGAGCTGAAGGAAGAAGTAGCTATCTTAAGCAAAGTTATGGAAAACTAGAAGGGGGTTGAATAGTTTTTACCATTTTTGGTTGTGTATAAAACTTTAGATTCGATGGCTTGATGTAAAATCAACACAAACTCCCCCTTGACGGTTGCTCCCCCTTGATGAGGACGTCAAGTGAGAAAATGGAGTTGAAAACCTACAAGATAAAATGTTAGTGACAAGATTAATAAGTAGAAGAAATAGATGTATGTCGAGAAGTATGAGGAAGAAGAGACAAGGTATGTAGAACTAATCCTTGTAATAAAAATGACCAAAATGTAGTGGTATATAAGCCACATACATTTGTAAAAATAAGAACAAGGAAGTGTTCTTATAAGAAAGAGGAAAAATAAAAAGAAAAAATAAGAAAATATATTATTGGCCATTTGATGCTTGCATATGGGCTTAGTGATTTCGGTGGGTCATAATGTCGATGCGTTCGAGGATATGGTTTAGAATGAAATGCATTTCGTCCCTAATTTCTATGGCTACTTGCCTAGAGCCTTGGAATGTTCACAAAATAAATAGTGTGGGAGATTGGGTAGGGATTCATCCATCCAAGTTGGTTGGTTTGATTGCGGAAGAGATGGTGGAAAGTCTGGTATAGTGAGATCAACATCCATGATGTCGGGGATAGGTGGAGGTTGATTTGCTAAGTGTTCTAGGGAGGTGATGGATGGTATAGGAGGTAACTCTTCAAGGTCATTGAAAAAAGCATTTGGTGAGGTAGGAGGTGTGGAGAAAACTAGCTCTTTGGGGTTGATGTTAGGTAAGATAGGAGGTGTGGATTTTGATGGTTGACTTGGAGCGGGTGGCGGAGTTGAAGTTGGTGGTGGAGTTGGTTGTAGGTGTCTTAAGGAGGTCTTCTAATAAGGTGAAGAAAGGAATGTTGTTTTCCTTTGGAGAACTTGGTGAAGAGGGTGGTTCTTTTTGATAGTCGGTTGGAGGTGAGGAGTTGCTAGGAGGTGATGAATTGTTGGATAGAGAGTTGACAAAGCAACATGGTTTCACACTTATACGTGCGGTTTTTCTTGTTTTTGATAGTGGAGGGATGTTGGAGGTTGGTAGAGAGAACTTGGTTTGTTGTATGTGATGTTCAAAGGTGTTGGTAATGTTTTGTAGGGTGTTGATTTCTTTGACTAGATCGTCACGGTTTTGAGATGATTGTGGCCTTTTGGAAGCCATGGTTTCTGAGATTTTGGAATGAGAAGGATGATGGTGAAGCAAGCATCTTAGGACCTTATTTATAGATAGAAATCATGCATTGTAATCAATGCTAAAACCACAAAAGAGTCCAAAATCTAATGATTAGATATGAATTGAATGCAAGTAATCATGAGACCTTAACTACTAAGACTTAAACTCAGTAAACATAGAGTAAAAAGTAGAAAGCAGAAGAGAATTGGAGTAGATTTTGTCATATAATTGGCAAAACTGCCTTCTGTGCAACCGGATCCCACGGATCCTTCCCAAAAGGATCCAGCCTGCGTAAATGCAGGGATCCGGGTATCTGATGCACACAGACTGTAGTTTTTGTGTAGAAAACATATTTGGACTAGTGTGTGCCTATATGTAAACTATGTGGAGTTGCGGTTATCTCGACTCTAGAGGAGAGAAGAAGATATTGATGTATATATATATGAGATAACCCAAAGGCTCCTTAGTTCAATGTATCTACGTTTGAATGTACCCAAAAATACATATTGGTTATGTATTCTCTTTAGCATTCAAGAGATATATGATATGATGCATGATAAAAGGTTTTTACGTTGTATTAACTATGTAAAAAAAATGTGAATGTCCTAGACGTGAGAAGTTTTTAATTTGAAAGTCGAATGAGGTGTTGTTTGAGGAACTTGTTTTGTAGAAAGTTTGATGTGAAGAAATGTATGTATATATAGGGCTGTAAACGAACCGGACGAACACGAACGGAGCCTTGTTCATGTTCATTCGTTTAATTTTAACCGGACAAATAAGCGAACACGAACACTTAAACGGACGAATTTTCTTGTTCATGTTCATTTATTAAGAAAATGAGTTGTTCATATTCGTTTATGTTCGTTCATTAAGACACTAAATGAACGCTAACGATCGAACACAAATGAACTTAGACAAACAAACGTAAACTTTATTAATTATGTCCAATATATTGTTTTTCAAGTATTGTTTTGTTTAAACAAACTAATTTTAAAATTATATAATTAAAAGATATGATATTCGAACATAAATAAATAAATGAACATAAACGAACGCATAATCGGACGTTCACGAACATAAATGAACGGACGCAACTTTTGTTCATGTTCGTTCATTTAACTAAACGAACGTAAAATATTGTTCATGTTCGTTCATTTAATAAATAAACGAACATAAAAAAACTTTTTACCGAACGGTTCATGAAATTGTTAATGAAGTTCAGTTTGTTTAAGATAATATTATTATATATATATATATATATATTATATATTTATTTATATATATATTTATATATATTAACCTCATTAGTTTGAATGTTTATAATTTGTGCAAGAAATAGAGATCTAGATCAGAAGGGAGGATAGATATACATACCTTGTAGAAATAGAAGTTAGAAGGAAGATCAAGACATTTTTTCCATAAGGCCAAGGCCTAATCGAAGTAAGTTGAAAGTTTCACGTTTCAATGGTTTGGTGAGAATGTCGGCAATATTCTCTTCGAAAGAGACTTTTTCAATGGCGTATTTCAATGTGTTTGGTGCGGGAATGCAAAACGGGATTCTTGCTAAGGTCGATGGCGCCTTTGTTGTCGTAGAGGATGGCAATGTCGCTTTGATGAACATCGTAGTCGACAAGAGCTTGTTTCATCCATAGTGCTTGTTGGCATGCTTTCCCTGCTGACACATATTCTACTTCGGTGGTAGAAATAGAAAGCGCAGTTTGTTTCTTTGAAAACCATGATGTTAAGCAACATCCCATGAATGTACAAACACCACTTGTGCTTTTGCGATCAACATAATCACCTGCATGGTCAGAATCTGCATATAAATAGTTTCGACCCCCGTACCTTTTGGATACCATAACCCAATTGATTTGTACCCTTTATGTACCTAAAAAATCTTTTGACCGCTTCTAGACGTGAAGATCAAGGATCTTCTTGAAAGCGAGCACACATACATACACTAAACATAATATCCGGCCGACTAGCCGTAAGATATAATAGACTACCTATCATACCGCGGTACTTGGTATCATCAACGGATTCACCGTCCTCGTCTTTGGTAAGTTTAGTGTCGGAAGACATTGGTGTTTTCATTGGTTTTGCATCTTCTAATCCAATTTTTTTAACATTTCTTTAATATATTTAGATAGATTAAAGGAGATACCATCTTCTAATTGTTTTATTTGTAGACCAAGAAAGAAATTTAATTCTCTCATCATACTCATTTCAAACTCATCGTGCATTATTTTAGAAAAATCGTCACACATTTCTTGACAAGTAGATCCGAATATAATATCGTCTACGTAAATTTGAACAATGATAATATGTGATTGGCTTTTCTTTGTAAACAATGTATTATCTACTAGATCCATTGTATATTTATTATCTATAAGAAAGGTTTTAAGTCTATCATACCAAGCTTTAGGGGCTTGTTTAAGACCGTAGAGAGCTTTCTTGAGTTTATATACATATTCTGGTTTTTCAAAGTCCACGAAACCCGGAGGTTGAGCTACGTATACTTCTTCATTTATGAACCCGTTTAGAAAAGCACTTTTTACATCCATTTGATAAAGCTTGATATTTTTAGCACAAGCATAAGCTAGAAGGATTCTTATAGATTCTAATCTAGCTACGGGAGCATAGGTCTCATCAAAATCTATTCCTTCTTGTTGATTATAACCTTGTGCAACAAGTCTAGCTTTGTTGCGGGATACAATCCCATTTTCATCTAGTTTATTTTTGAAAACCCATTTTGTACCAATTATGGTTTGATTTTTAGGTGGTGGAACTAGTTTCCAAACATCGTTTGAGACAAATTGATTTAATTCTTCTTGCATAGCTATTACCCAACTTTCATCTTTAATAGCTTCTTTTACGTTTTTGGGTTCTATTGAGGAAACAAAACAAAATAAATTACTTTGGTTTTGAGCTTGAGACCGTAATGTTCTTTCATTTAATTTTCCTATAACTATTTCTAGTGGGTGATCTTTAGACTCTTTGACGTTAACTATTTCTTTATCTAATAGTTCATCTTCTTTGTCTTTTATCTCACTACTTTGATTTTCATGAATTTGACTTTCTATTATGTCATCATCTACGAGAGGTTGAGATTTAGGAGGAGGACTTTCGTCAAACTTGACATTTAAAGATTCTTCTACTTTCATAGTTTCTTTATTTAGAACTACATATGCTTTACTATGTGGTTGGATATTTGTCGTGATTGCTACATGTTAGATATTGTATACTTGTCATCTAACTTTGTTTTGTAGCTAGAATCATTGCTCGATTCCTTGGTGTCCTCCAAACGAGGGGGAGTATACATCAAGGGGGAGCCGCAACCTTTTTGCTTCGACAAAAAGGGGGAGAAATGGGATATAAACTCATTAAAAACTTGTTAAAATTACTTTTAACTTAAAATGAGTTTAGGTTTTGTCATCATCAAAAAGAGGGAGATTGTTGATGCAAATAATGTTCTAAAAACGTTATTTATATCTTTCGATAACTTCACATTTTGAGGATGACAAAATGTGAAAACACCTTACGTTAAAATTAAAGTAAACAAGTTTTTAGTCGAAAGATCTCATTTCTACGCAAATCACTCTAGGTATGCACAAACAAATTTACAACTTGACAAATGATCAAAGAAGTGAATTTGTGTTTAAAAATTCACATTTTTAATGTGACAAAACATTTTTTCAAAAATATACTTTACAAGTTATTTTTGAATAATTAAGAAATGTTTTATTGGAAAAATAAGTTTAAATATCATAACAGCTATTTCCCCCCAAAATCAGCTCCAAACTTCCCTAAATAAGTTTTCACCACAAAAGACAAAAAGAGGAGCGTTTTTGTCTGGCACGGTACCACTAAATTTAGTGGTACCGTGGGTGATTTAGTGGTACCGTGTACCTGTAACAGCTAGAATTTTTCTGCCTATAAATACCAGCCCTCTTCACAGTTTGTTGGGCATCATTTTTCACACAGAACTTTCTGAGTTCAATACCCTTATCACATTTTCTCTTCTTGATCATTTAGTTTAGTTTTCTTTTGTTTAAAGAGTGATCCAATCATCCAACCAAGTGATCACCTTCATTCCTCTTCTAGTGCAAGAGAAGAACACAAGGTATCCAACAAGATACAAAGTGTTGTAGTTGTAGTTAGAGCACTTGTAACATTTGTTACACATTTGATTGTATCTTTGTATACATCAAGATAAATTTTCTTTTGAGAGTTTGTGAGAGAAGATCATTGTGATCTTATAGAGATATTGAATATCTCTTGTAGCTTGTGAGCTAGTGTGTTGATCAAGGGTAGATAGGGTAGATTGAGTCAAGTGAGGGTTGATCATTGTGATCTTGTCGAGATCTTGGAGATCTCTTGAAGCTTGTGAGCTTGAGTGATTGATCAAGTGGATCAAGGGTAGATCAGGTAGATCGAGTTTAGTGTGTTGATTGTGTGAAGTAGAAAGGATCGGGTAGATCGTGGTAGATTGGTTCTAGCTAAGATTAGCACTCGACATTTCGCTTAGTGTCGAAAAATAGGATAAGCGACGTTGTACGATTTTCTCCGCCCCCATAGTGCTTGAAACTCTCGAGTGTGGTACTCGGGGAGTGGAGTAGGGCGAAGAAGAGCTTCGTGACCGAACCACTATAAATCTCTTTGTCCCGGTTTGATCTTTCCATCTCTTTTCTTTACTTTTATTATTTACATTAGATAGTTTAGTTTAGTGTTCATATTGGTGTTGATTGATTATGCATAAGATTCGAATCAAAGTTTTTCAATATTAAAGTTTTTAAGAACATTTAAAAACCGGTAAAACTATTCAACCCCCCCCCCCCCCTTCTAGTTTTCCACAATTGGTATCAACAGCCACGTCAGTCAAGATTTTAAAGTAAATTGTATTTTAAAACTTGAATCGATCAATGGATTCCGACATTATCTAGAAGGGCAATCTATGCAAAGACCACCACTTTTCGAAACCGATTGTTTTATATATTGGAAAACAAGATTCGAAACGTATGTGAAATCAAAAGACATTGATCTTTGGCATATTGTTACCGAGGGTGACTTTCAACTGATTCAAAAGAATTCGGAAACTAAAAGGGATGAAATAGTTCCTTATAGTAAACAAAGTGATGAACTTAAAAGAAAATTAGCCAAAAATGATGAGGCTAAAATGATGATTTATAATGTTTTGTCTAAAAAGGAATTTGAAAGAATTTTCATGTGTAATACGGCAAAAGATATTTGGAAAACTTTGTTAATCACTCACCAAGGTAATAATCAAGTCAAAGAGAACAAGATAGATCTTCTTGTGCAACAATATGAACAATTTTCTATTTCGGAAGACGAATCTATTGATAATGCTTTTGCTAGATTTAATACTATTATTACTAGTCTTAAAGCTCTTGATGAAGGTTATTCTAGCAAGAATTATGTTAGGAAGTTTCTTAGGGCTCTACATCCCAAATGGAGAGAAAAGGTCACCGCCATTGAAGAGTCAAAGGACTTGGCAACATTATCACTCGATGAACTAATAGGAAACTTGAAGGTTCATGAGATGATAATCAAGAAAGACTCCGATATAGTCAAAGGCAAAAGCGAGAGAGTTAGATCTCTAGCATTGAAAGCCAAAAAGGAGTTTAGTGATGAGGAATGTTTGGATTCCGACAGTGAAGATGAAGAGTATGCGTTAGCCGTTAGAGACTTTAAAAAGTTCTGTAGGAGAAGAGGTAGGTTCGTTAGGCAACCTCGTGATGACAAGAAGTCGTCACAAAAGAACCGAGTTGAGAAGAAAGGAACGAGTGATAGGAGATGTTTTAGATGTGGAGATCCTAGTCATCTCATAGGAGAATGTCCCAAACCACCAAAAACTAACAACCAAAGAGCTTTCATAGGAGGCTCTTGGAGTGATAGCGGTGAAGAAGAAGAGAAGAAGCCCAACGATGAAACATGCCTAATGGATCAGGCTTCGAATGAGGTACATTCCGACTCTTCTTATTATAGTGATGATAATTTTGTCAATAGATGACAATAGATTACATGACGAATATAATAAACTATGCGAAGTAAGTTCTAAAATTTTAGGTAGAAACAAAACACTAAAATTAAAATTGCATGAACTCGAAGTGCAAGTTTTAGAACTAAATGATCAAGTCAAAAGACTTGAGAAAAATAAAGAAGTAGACGTAGGATGTAGGTCATGCATAAGTCTTCGAGTAGAAAATGAAAAACTCAAAGAAAATGCATTAAGGATCATTAAGTTTGAAGAAAGAACAAAGGCACTTAATGATATGCTTGAAAATATTAGGTTTAGTGAACATGACCGTGCAGGCTTAGTATTTGACCCAAACCAAGCTTCTACAAGTGGTACTAAACAAGTAAAATTTGTAAAGCATGGAGAATTTGGAATATAAGACGACGGCACCACTAAAGGTACAGACGGCACCACTAAAATTAGTGGTACCGTCGGGTGCTAAAGTCAGATCTGGGTCAATTTTGAAAAATAGCTTAAGTCCTAATCCGAGTCACATAGTTATTGATAATGTAGAAGTACCCATTGCTAGTAAAAAGGAAGTCAAGAGTTTTACAAATCTTTGTCAACCCCCGGACTTGGTTTTATAAAACCTGATATTAGATCAACGACTCCTTCACCTAGAAGAACAAATGTTCCTAAACCTCGGTCAAGAACTCCTCTACCGAGAGGTAACTTTAGAAGACAAAGTTATCCAAGTAACTTTCCCGTAACTTGGAATAGCCGTCAACCACAAAGTTACTTACCATGGGAAATATGTCCTCCATTCCAACATCCCAACCAAATGCGACAAATGCATAGGATGTTTAATACTAACAACTTTGGACCCATGAGATATTAGGGACCAAATGTTTGAGCTTCTGTCTTGCTAGATAGATATGGTTGTGAAGCAACTTGAAGTCCAAGAAATGGAGTATGATTAGTGATTGCACTAATCTTGTGACGCAAAGTCAAGTATTGTCTCATCTTGCTTAGCTTCCAACAAAGGTAGTCTAATCTTCTAGTTTTA